>PVLA01001062.1:0-141731 GCA_004027455.1 Hydrochoerus hydrochaeris
GGAGGAGGAGGAGGAGGAGGAGGAGGAGGAGAGACCCCCATCAAAGTCCAGGCTCCAGTATGATCATGGGGTAGAGTCAGAGTCTGGGCTTCACAGCCCCAGGGCAGCTCCTGCCCTGTGTGAAAGCTCTGCTCCTCTGGCTTCCCGAGTGGGTCACACTGAGCCCCTCCAGCCACCTCCCAACCACGAAGAATAAACCCAACCTGCTGCATGCACAAGGTCAAATGAGGGGAGAAGCGCAAACCTTGAATCAGAAGAGGAACATTTCTTTCCCTAGAGAAAACAAGACTTACACAGTGAGAGGATGGGGGGGCAGAAAGGGGTTTTTGACCTTTTTATTTAAGCAAAAGGAATTTCTTGCCAGGAGCGGTGGCTCTCACCTGTGATCCTGGCATTTAATGATCCTGAATTCAAGCACAGCACGGGCTTAAATCAATTTAGTGAGCCACGGTCTGAAAATAAAACAGGGTTGGGGGTGTAGCTCAGGGCAAAGGCTCTGGGTTCAGGCTCTGGGTTCAGTCTCTACTTCTGCAGAGAGACAGGGACAGAGAGACAGAGACAGAGAGAATATGAGAATCGATTTGAGCTGGTAGGTTAGGGAATCTCCCAGGAAGTGGCCAGGAAGATGCATTGGGAAGCAGTGGAGACAGGCAGGGCCTGGAGGGGGGGCCTTTCTCCTCTTGCAGGAAACCAAGGGCTAAGACACTGAGCTACATCCCCAAGTTCCTTATTTTATTTTATTTTATTTTATTTTATTTTTTGAGACAGGGTCTCACCATGCAATTCAGGCTGGCCTTGAACTCACTATGTAGCCCAGGCTGGCCCGAAGCTCTAAGTGATCCTCCTGCCTCAGCTTCCTGAGTGCTGGGACTATAGGTGTGTGCCACAATGCCTGATTCTTTGAGGCAAAGTCTTTCTAAATTGCCCAGGTAGGATTCAAATTTGTGCTGGAAAGAGGAAAAGGCAAGATGCCAACCCTTCTGAGGTGTGTGGCCATCAGAGGGACTTGCCCTGACTTGTCAATAGCTTTGTAAGTCACAAAGACAGCTGTAAACATGTGGCAACCAGAGGGCGGATGAGCACAGGGATTCCTGTAAAAGTCACGGTGAGAGAGCAGTGCTTCCCGGGGAGGGGAAGATGGGTGCAGGGGTGAAGTTGGCTGGATGGGGTGAGCTGGGCACCTCATGAACCTTCTGGATTTAGGTCTGGCAAGTTGTTAGGCTTGGTAGAGATGGAATGAACTCGTCCTAAAGCAGATCTTGACCACAGCTGACAGTCGAGGGCTCTTCCCTCCCACTATGTGGCTGCAGGGGATGAGCCATTAAAATATAAAGGAATCTAGTAAAAGTACTATATTCCTTTTACTTCCTCTTGGCAGCTAAAGACAGTCCTGGAACAGTCACCACCCTTGACCCTTCAATAGGCAGCGGCAGGGATGCAGCTGCGGGTAGAGCTCGTGGGGTCTACCTGATCCCCCCAGCACAAAAACAAACAGGGCAAAACCCACTTTACTGCTCAGGGGATCAAACCCAGGGGTGTCTCACACACCAAGCAACACTTCCAGCCAAGCCTTAAAACAAAACAAAATGAAACTGATTGTCTGACCGTGAATTTTTATTCTAATCCTTGGATTTGGGAAACAGTTTGGTTAATCCATGTGGGTGAACGTGAGGGCCTTGGGGGTGTGGGTTGGTTGGGTTTATTGTTTGGGTTTCGTGGTTGCTGCTCTCATTTTCCCCAGGACTGAAGACTGAACCCAGGGCTTCCTCACTGACCTACATCCCAGCTCAGGCCTCCTTTGAGACAGGGTCTGGCCAAATTAATTGCCCATGCTGGTCTCAAACATTCAATAGCTACACTGCTCTCTGTTTCCCAGAAGGTTAGGATCACAAGCAAGCACCACACCCAGCTTTTTTTTGTTTTGTTTTTGCCTTGAAAAGGAGAAAAAAACAGGATTTTACTATGCAGTACAAACTGATCTTGAATTACAGATATTAAGCCTCCTGATTTTGGAGATAACAGGTATATTCCACCATGGCTAGCACCAGTGTGGTATTTTCATACATGTACATGATATACTTTGATCATATCCATTCCCCCATTCCCCTCCCTCACACCCTCTTCTCTCCTAATTCCCTTCCTCTTTTATTTCTTTCTGAGACTGTATAGTTCAGATTGGCCTCCAAAGCACTAACTAGTCCAGACTGCCCTCGATTTCTGGATCCTCCTCGATTTCAGCCTCCTGAGTGCTGGGATTACAGGTATGTGCCACTGCACCCAGACTGATTATCTATATTTCCTAAAGCTGAATTTATGTTATATTGCTTGTATAATACAATGTTTCAAAAGCAAAATTCTTGAAAAAAACGTTTCACAGTGACCCTTAGGAGAGATATTGATCTTAACTTCTACAGATACTTGAAGCTTCCTAAAATAAATATCTACTCTTTCAGCACTCTGGGAGGCTGTCAAAGGAGGATCAAAAGTTCCAGCTCAGTCTGCACAATTTAGGGACTTAGTGAGACCCTGTCTCAAACAAAAAATAAAAGGATGAGTGTGTAGCTCAGTGCAAAGGCCCTGGTTTCAACCCGCGTTACTGGGGTAAACAAGAAGTATATGTTTGCTCTAAAAATGTTGCTGATAGACAATTCCTTACACAGGCTGGTTACTGAACCTGCATTTCTCTTCCACAATAGAAAATAACCTCTAAAACAGGGATGAGGCCCTTTTATGGGTTGTAAGGATGAAATGAATTAACGCAGATTACTCACTTGGAACAGTAAGTCCTAAGAGCTCTAGGAGTGCCCGGGGGTGAGGAAGGATAGAAAAGATGGAAAAGAAGGAATGAGCCTGCTATTTATTTATTTATTTTTGAGACAGGGTCACACTCAGCTGTTCAGGCTGGCCTTGAGCTATGTAGTGAACTAATGAAAATCCTCCTATCTCAGTCTCCCGAGTGCTAGGGTTACAGGTGTGCACCACCACACCTGGCTTCTGGGAGCATACAGTAAAGAGCAAAGAATGCTGAGAACCCGGCACAGGCCACACTAGGGTTCACGTTCACCTCTGGCAGAGCCAGAGCCTGGAGGGCAGGGTGTAGTAAAAGCTCCAGAATCGACAGGGTGCAGCGGTGCACGCCGTATTCCCAGCATTTCTGGAGGTAGATATAGGAGAATCGCTAAATTCAAGTCCTGCCTAGGCAATTTCTTAAGACTCTGTCTCAACAAATTACAAAAATAAAAATAAGGGACTGGGAACGTAACAGTGGCGGGAATGCGCCCATGGGTTTGGTGCCCCGCACTATCAAAAACCTAAAAAAAAAAAATCTTCAGAAATGGGCCTGGAAGTCATGATCCATAGTACTGCAATGGCTAACGTCAGAGCCAAGGTTATGTCTCACGACCTCCTCTAAGCCACGTCGCGAGAAAGGTGCAGCGGACTAACGGGGGGTGGAAACTACATTTCCCAGCATGCAACGGGGCACGCTACATACCGCCTTGCCCTGCGCCGCGCCAAGACCTGCTGGGAGTCTCATTGACTTCGGGGGCCCCGCTCAAATCTACCCCTTCCCCGTTTCCCATGGGCCCCGCCCCTTCGCTGGGCGGATGACCTCGCCGCGGCCCAGGAGCTGCTTCCTTCTTCTCTCTCATTGGCCTAGCCCAGCTGTCATTCGAGAGAGAGGCGGAGAAATTGCTTCCTGATTGGTGAATGCCGTTTGGCGCCAACTAGGATAGGGAGGCGGGGCAGCGGCTGACCCTTGGAAGCTGCTAATACCGCGAAAAGCCACTTGGGCTGCAGAGTAGGAAAGTGAAGGTCGCCAGTGTCCCTCCGACCCGGAACAGGAGCAAAAGACTGGGAAACGTGGAGAGAGCGAGCCGGGCCGTCGCTTTGGGGGTCTCTCCCGCTCCCCTTCTGCGCCAGCCACACTTGTTTACATTTAGTCTTGGGTTGCCGTCGCCCGCCTGGCCTCGCGGGGTGAGAGCGGCGCCCCGAGCTTGCGGCTGGATCCTCGCCCGCACCGCCTGCCCGCGGCCGCTGCGTCCCGGAACCGCGGGGTCGCGTTGGATTTTGAGCCGCGGACGCGGAGGACGGAGCGGAAACCGGGGAGACCGGCGCCGCCATGGAGCTAGGCCCGGAGCCCCCGCACCGCCGCCGTCTGCTCTTCGCCGGCAGCCCCTCTCTTGTGTCGCCAGGGGCCACCAGGCCGCTGTTGGGCGCTCCGGCGGCCGGAGGCCTGTCGCCTGTCACCACCCTGACGGTCACCATGGACCGTCTGCAGGCTCTGGGCAGGTAATGGGTCGGGGGTGCCGTGGCGGGGGGGCGGGGGCTTCTGCTCGAGCCAGGCCCAGGGAGGGCTCCCTGCGTCCCCTTGTCCCCTCTCCGCTCATTTGTTCCCTCGTCCCTGTCCGGGCAGCTCTTAGCCATCGCCGCACTCCCCCCCCCCCCCGCTGAACCACGCGCAGGACCGTGGTTTCCCGGAGCTTTGTTCCTGCCCAACAAAGGGACCCGGCGTTTTCTCTCCCGGATCTTTGTAGCCCCTCACGTTTCCTATGTCCACTTCTCTGCGATCCGAAGCCCAGGGCTTTTTGCTTTTTTTTTTTTTTCTCCCCCCGCTTGAAATCTCCTTGGACTGCTTACAGCCAAAAAGTGCACCCCACAGTGTCTCCGAGGATGCCGTTTTCCTGCGATCTTGGGCATCTCGTTTTCTGATACCCAGGTGTGATCTCTTCCCCAAGCTCTGAAAAGCGAGGCCTCCTATCTTCTATACCTTCTGCTCCTTCCAGCTATGCACCTCGAGCGTGGGCTCTTACTTAAAGAGCACTCCAACAATGGCCATCTTCACTGCATCCCTCGTGTGGCCCACCCACACTTTTCTTGACTTGAGAACCAGCTGGGTGTTGGGGTGGCAAAATGGGGTCAGTGGCCTGGCAGGGAGGTTAGGGTGATTCTGACTGCCTGGACCCACCTCTTGCGTGTGATCTTTACTTGTGTCCTGGTGACCGCTCACATGGTCCTCTTGGTTTCAGTGAGTGTGAGCAGCCGATGGAAGTGAAAAACAGCAGTCTGCAGAGAATGGGCTCCTCTGAATCAACTGACTCAGGTATTTTTGGTTTTTAGAGACCGGTTCTGCTATGTAGTCACTGGCCCAGGCTGGCCTCCATCCTCCTGCCTTTGCTTCCCCAGTGCTTTGTACTGGATTGTGGCGCTACACCTGGTTTTTTAGGTATCTCTTTAGTCTTCACCTACCACGTGTCTGCCGTGTGGGCAGCAGTACCAGGAATTTTTTTTGAAATGTCCTTTCACCCAAGAACTGTAAGTGGCACTCAGAATCTTAATGGGGTAAAGTGAGGATCAGATCCTCAGAAGTGTAATAAATAAAATCGTTTCAGTGATCCTGGCATGCAGGAAATGTGCTCATTCTACTTTATGAGTTCATATTACTGCAGGCTTGCACAGATGCAGTGTTTAGGATGCAAGTTAGGAACTGCCAAGAGCAAGAGTCCTAAAATGTAGTTAGTACATACATACAGAGCTTTTTTTAGGGGTGTAATAGGGATGGACTGAACCCAGGATGCTATCACTGAGCTACATCCTCAACCCTTCTGTATTTTTATTTTTTCCCTTTGTCTTTTTGAGACAGGGTTTTACTCTGCACTTCAGGCTGACCTTGAAGTCACTTTGTAGTCCACACTGATCTTCCTGCCTCAGCCTCCTGTGTAGCTTGGATTACAAGCATGTGCCATCACACCTAGTTAATGGTTGCTTTATTGTTGTTGATACCAGGAATTGAACTTGGGCCCTTTATACTGAGCTACATCCCAGCCCCTCAAAGTGACTGAATCTCACTAAGTTGCCCCCACTATGCTCAAATTTGAGATCCTCCTGCCTCAGCTTCCCAGAATGCTGGGGTTACAGCCATGAGCCACCACAACCATTTAACAAAGCAATAGCATTGTGTGCTATTGAACACTGAATGATGGTTTTCTTTTCCCACACAGGTTTCTGTCTGGATTCTCCTGGGCCCTTGGACAGTAAGGAAAAGTATGTGATCACTGCTTTGGAACGTTTGTACTTCCAAGCTTTCCTTAATGTTTCAGTGAATTCTTGATGCTGTGGAGCAGAGGCCTAGAGTTAGCTGTTCC
This sequence comes from Hydrochoerus hydrochaeris, assembly GCA_004027455.1. Classification (NCBI taxonomy): domain Eukaryota; kingdom Metazoa; phylum Chordata; class Mammalia; order Rodentia; family Hydrochaeridae; genus Hydrochoerus; species Hydrochoerus hydrochaeris. The sequence continues at coordinate 6,144 of PVLA01001062.1, forward strand.
CAGAGGCCTGGATCCTGGAAACCGTAGCTTCTTGTGAATGAGTAGTTTGTATTAGTAGTTTTGAGAACTTTTTCTGCTTCATTTAAGCTGTAGTGTAGGTGTTTTGCAGTTTGACCTGAACTCTCCCTACCTTCTGACATTACAACACTTAAGAGAATGTGTGTTTTGGATTTTTTAAATAGAGTCTCACTATGTACTTCAGGCTGGTGGCAATTGCCTTGCCTCAGCCTCCCAGGTGCTTTGATTACACTAAACCTGGTAAGAGAATATGTATATTTTAAGAGAAGACTGGGCTGGGGATGTAGCTCAGCCTGGTCATGAGTTCTATCCCCGGTACCCAAAAAAAAAGAGAGAGAAGATTCCAAGTTTGCTTGGTGTTTGTTTTTTGTTTGTTTGTTTTGAGACAGGATCTCATTAAATTGCCAGGTTGCCTAGGTTGGGCTCAAGAGATGATATTTAGTGTTGTTAGATCTTGAAGTTTTTTGTTTTTCTTGGTACTGGGAATTGAAGCCAATATCTTTACAGTGAGCTATGTACTCAGCGTTTTTGAAAAATTTTTTTGTTTTGTTTTGTTTTTAAGATGGGATCTCACTATGTAGTTCAGGCTGGCCTTGAACTAGCAGTGATCCATGCACTGGAATTACAGGCATGTGCCTCAATCCCCCACCTCACCCCTCACCCCTTTTTAATTTTAAGACAGACGCTAAGTTACCCCGGCTGAGCTGAACCTCAGTCGCCCCTTCAGTCTCTCAGTGCTGGGATTCCAGGTGTGTGCCAACATGCCCAGCTCCAGGTTGGCTGTTTTACCTAGAGCCTCGAGTCAGGTGCTTCAGGAAATCTTTTCTCCATGTCTTGTTAAAAGGGATTTGAATCTGTTTGGCCCCCAGCTTTAGACTAAACTGTGTATCTGCTAATATGAATACCTCTTGGGATGCTTTATTCTAATTATTTACCTTCTGGTCTTATTCCAGCCTTGGGAATCCCCTGAGGAGAATACATTCCCTACCTGTAAGTTAGTACTGGGTTACTTTGAGCTAATGCCTGTTGTTTCCTGCCAAAGTTAGGAAGGGAAAGCTACTCTTCTGCGCTCTTAAAAGCACTCAGGACACAGCCTAGAGGGACTGAATAACGCCTCTCTGAAGGACTTTGTCCTCCAGGAAGCTTTCATACAAATGTCTCTGGGGGTGGAGGCCGCTGGCTGGGAGGGCTTGGGCCTGGTGAGATTGGGTGTGCTTCCTGCCCTGCCCCCTGGTGTAGGAAACCCGTTCTTCCGTTCCATGTTTCCTTATGTGCTCTTGCATTTTTTCACTTCAGCAGAAGCTCCTGGGATGCAGCCCAGCTCTGAAGAGAAGCCATTCTGACTCGCTTGACCATGACATCTTTCAGCTCATCGACCAGGATGAAAACAAGGAGAATGTGAGTGGCTGCTGTGTGCTGACCCAGGGCAGAAGAAGTCTGTGGCAAGCTTTCTGGAAGAGGTGGCCTCCGCCTGCTTCCTTTCTTATTTAATTTTACTTTAGTTTTTGGTACTAGGGAGCAACTGCGGGACCTTTGTGCTCAGCTGCATTCCCAGCCTTTTTTATGTTTTATTTTGAGTCAGGATCTTGCTAAGTCGCCCAGGCTAGGTGTACATTTATAAATCCTCCTGCCTCAGCCTCCCATAGCACTAGGATTATAGGCATGTACCACCATGCCTGGTTTACGATTTATTTATTTATTTTTATCTGTACCAGGGATCAAACTCACCACCGCGTGCTTGCAAGGAAGGTGCTTATGCCACTGAGCTAAATCCCCAGCCCCAACTTTTTATTTTTTGCAGTCCTGGAAATGAACCCAGGGCTTTCACACTAAACTACACCTCCAACCTTTTATTTTGATGATGAGATAGGGTCTTGTTAAATTGCTACATTGTGCAGGCTGGGCTTAAACTCCAGGTCCTCTCTGAAGAGCTGATGTGGGTGACTGCACCAGATGGGCATCCAAGAACACCAGGGAGTAAATTGAAGTTTTCCTGTCTTCCATGTTTTGTTTTGCTTTTGGAGGGTGTGTTGTGGTGCTGTGGATTTAATTCGGGACATTTGCAATGAGTCACATCCCTGTCTGGCCCTGTTTTAAATTTTGAAACAGAGTCTTGCTAACTTGTCCAGGCTGGGCTCAAACCTATAAACTCTCCTGCTTCAGCCTCCCAGAGTGCTAAGATTACAGGTGTTTGCTACCATGTCCAGCACATGTTTATTTTGTCCTTTCCCTGTTAAAATGCTACAGTTCACTATCCTCACAATCTTCTAATTGAGCATAAAGCCATCCACCTCCATGGCCTCTCCTGGCTGTCATGTTTGGCACCTTGGGCAGTAGTGGAGGGAGAGTATGGAGATGGCGTCCAGCTTGTGCCATCTGTGTTGTGCTAGACCGAGCCAAGGCTGTGCTCTCCCGGCCTTGCCTGTCCAGGTCTGTTCTGCAGCGAGAACAGCCACAGGTAACCAAGAAAAGAGTCCTCTGTTGTCATCCTGTCTCCTTGGGTGCACTGCCCAGCCTGGAAGGCCCCTTTCCTCTGTAACGTGGGGCAGTCGGGGTGTGTTTGGTGTCTAAGTACAGGGTTAAGGTTAGTACAGGTACAGTGCTGGAGTACAGACAACTTATACTAGCTGTAGCTTCATTGAGGAATGAATTCTGAGTTGGGCATGATGGTGCACACCTCTAATCCCAGTTCTTGGGAGGCTGAGGCAGGAAGATCGCTGTGAGTTCAAGGCCAGCCTGGGCTCCATAGCAAGTCACTGTCTCAAAAAAAGGGAACAAATTCTTAACGTGCTTGTTAGGATGGCAGCACATGAGTGCTTCTGAACTTGAAGCAGAATCATATCCTGTGTATTTTGTCACACATGGCTTTATTCAACATTGCGAGAGAATCAGCCACACTGAGTAAATCTGTAGGTTCGTTGTTTGTTGGGGGGCGATCTCCCCCAGTTGCTAGTTGTTGCCTATGCTTCACATCCTCAGGCTTCCAGAGCGCTGGGGTTGCAGGTATGCACAACATACTACCGCAGTGATCATTTCCAGTGGGAAAACTTGTCCCCTATGGTAGGAAACATGGAGACTATGCCACCCTCAACTAGCTGTAAATGAAGTTGAAAGTTTTGACGACCCAGACACCATGGGGAGTTCAGGAAGCCTGTGAATTATCTTATCTTTGGCAGTGTTTTACATCCATGGCAGATTTCTGTGTGCTTGTTAGGAAACACAATGCCACGGAGAAGATGCTGCTCAGTTCTGATTTGTCACTGTCATCTCAGCGCTGGGGGTGAAGCTGGCTCCTCATGGGAGCTGGGCATGCACTGCAGCACTGTAGCGCTGAGCTCTGGCCCCAGCTCGGAGGTCCATCAGAAACCAGCCAGCGCCTGGCTTGGCAGTGACAGGTGATTGGCGCCTGTCCCCTGCCTGCCTCCCAAGTCAGAGCCGAGACCCTCAAGCTGGTGTTCATGAACTGTGGGTGTCTCAACCGCGCTGTCTTGCAGGAAGCCTTTGAGTTTAAGAAGCCAGTGAGACCCTTGTCCCGAGGCTGCCTGCATGCCCATGGATGTGAAGAGGGCAGAGAGCTCTTCACACAGAGGCAGAACTCTGCCCCAGCTCGGATGGTATGTGCGCTGGCTTTTGCAAGGGCGCTTCTGGTCGACAGAGGACCAGAAAGCACTTTTTGGTTTTGTTTTTTGTTTTTTTGTTGTGGTTGGGGGGGTTTTTGGTTTGTATTTTTCTTCTTCTTTTTGCTTTTGTTTGCTGGGGTTTTTTGGTTTGTCTTTTAGATAAGAGTCTCACTATGTAGTTCAGTCTGGCCTCTTATAGGGAGCTTCCTGCCTCAGCCTCATTAGTACAGTCATGGGCTACCACACCCAGCCAAAAAGCCTTTTAACCCCAGGCTGAAGACAAGATAGTAGTTCGGACTACTCTTATCTAGGTTTTATATGTTTGGAAAGGAGACTCAAAACATTCTTGGCATTTTTGCATCTGGAGAGCAGACGGGCAGGAGCAGGATGAGTTGTGTTAGCGGATTCCAAGTGTTTGACCCAGTCGCTCTGGGAGGGTGACCCACAGCTTCCTGGGTGACTCTCCTGATGTGTGACGAGACTGTGTCTCCTGACGAAAGCGTGCTCTTCGCAGTGCCTCCTATGCGTCCAGGTGCTTCCCAAAGCATGGTTCCGTTTGGAGAGAAAACTTAGCTTTTTTAAAGATGTTTTACTATGAACTGATGTCTCACACCTGGAATCCAAGCACTCTGGGAGACTGAGGCAGGAGGACTGCAAATTTGAGCCTCGCCTGGGCCACTTAGCAGTTTTAGTATTTTTTTGTTTTGTTTTTTGTGCCAGGAATCAAACTCAGGACCCTGGGCTTGGCAGGCAGGCACTTGTGCTGCTGAGCTACATCCCCAGCCCCACTTAGCAATTTAGTGTGATCCTGGATGTTGTGGCACATACCTGCAATTCCAGCACTCTGGAGGCGAAGGCAGGAGGATCATTGAGTTCAAGACCATCCTGAGCTGCATAGTGAGACCCTGTCTCAAAAAGACAAAAAAAAAAGTATTGAAGACATGGCTTAGTTGGAAGATCCTGCATTTAATAGCCAGTACTGCAAAAAAAAGAAAGTTGTAGGCTGTTTGGCAGTTTTAAGGGTCACTTGATTCAGCTATATTTTTGTTTTTGCTTTTTTTGTTCTCTTTTTTTGGTACCAGGGATCAAACTCACAACCTCGTGCTTGCCAGGTAGGCACATAAGCCACTGAGCTAAATCCCTGGCCCTGTTTCAGCTGTTTACGTCCCACATTGTTCTTGCAGTTTCCTACTGCTGCTCTGCACTGGGTCAGCTGGCTGTGTCTGTTTACACTGGGGAGGCCCAACTGGAACAAAATGACCACATTTGGTTTCTCGGTTTTGCTGAGCGCTAGCGTATGAAAACACACACTTCCGGGCTGGCTCGGGGATGGAGGTTCAGGTTTAGCCAGTGTTGCTGTTGTGTCCAGCACTATCAGCAGGTCAGCCTCGCTGGTCTGGCTCTTGGTTGCATTAAAGGGCATTTCTGTACCCTTGCTGTTAGGCCCCAGAGTCTGTCTCCTCATGAGGGCTGCTTGCTATAGGCAGGAATGTGGTCCTGGCAAGACCTGGCTGCCTTCCTGCTGCCCTGCAGTGAAGTCACCCACCCCTTTGCTCAGGAAGTCCCCTGGGAGGAGCAGGTGTGGCTGGGGGCGCGTTACAGAGTCTGAGGCCAAGCTGATGGCTCCCAGAGTGGCCCGGCTCCAGGCAGGCAGGGGTTCGTGAGTGATCTGTTCACACAGCTGGAGACCTGAAGGACTGGCCTTTGTGGCACAAAGCGATAAGGACTTAAGGGTTAGTTTTAAGACAGCATAAAGATTGCCTTATCACTGTTTTAAAAAAAAAAAAAATGCATGTATTTTTAAACTTTTTTTCTCTGACTTTAAAAATCTGGAAAATAAGTACTTTTTAGCGGTGTTTAGATATATATTTATGAGCAGTTTTTTTGGGGAGGAGGTTTTACCCCCTACATTTTTTAGGTTTTAGCCAGGTATGGTGGTGCACATCTGAAACCTCAGCACTCAGGAGGCTGAGACAAGAGGATTGCCTTGAGTTCGAGGCCAGCCTGAAATGTATAGTGAGACCCTGTCGTTCCCCCCACCAAAATTTGTTTAGACCTTATATTAGTCTTATATTGAGGATTTCCCCCAAAAAAAACAGTTTTGACATTTGTATTCCAGGAACAGTTCTCCCTCCTAGGAGATGATACAAGGTAGAAAAGGGCTTAGGCTCTGGCATCAGCAAGGTTAGGAATGGGATTTCGGTCACTTTAAGCATCAGTTTTCTAGAAGAAAAGGACTTGCTAGGCACAGTGATGCTTTCGTGTGGTCCTGGCTACCAAGAGACCTGGAGCAGCAAGGTGGGTCCAGGAGTTTGAGGCCAGCTTGGGCAATGTGAGACCTTATCTGGGAAAAAAAAAAAAACTGGGCATGGTGGTATATACCTCTAACCCAGTACTATACTCTGGAGGCTGAGGCAGGAGTATTACAATGAGTTCAAGGTCATCCAGAATTAGAGTTGAGACCCTGTCTCCAAAAAAAAGGGGAAGAAAATGATCAGGGATTTCGCTTAGCAGCACAAACTCCTGCCTGGCAAGTGTGAAGTCATGAGTTTGATCCCCAGTGCCAGAAAAAAAAAAAAAAAAAAAAGGTTTAACTAAACCTTGCTAAGTGGTGTATGCCAATAACCCTACCTCTTGGGAGGCTGAGGCAGGAGGATCATTGCAACTTCAAAACCAGCCTGGGCTACAAAGTGAATTTGAGGCCAGCTCGAACTGCATAGCAAGATCCTGTCTCAAAAAAACTATGTAAACTGGAAAGAAAAGGAAAGAGGGTCTGGTAGCACAGCCCTGTAATTCCGGCACTATGGGAGGCTAAGGCAGGAGGATTGCCCAAGTTCAAGCCCAGCCTGAGCAATTTAGCAAAACTGCCTCAAAATAAAGGACTGGGGTATAACTCAGTGCAGAGGCCCTAGGTTCAATCCTCAGTACCACAAAGGATGAACTACCCTCAGCGTGTTAAGGCTGAACAGTTTTGTGGTGATTCCTCAGTTTAAAAACTGAGCAGCTGTTCTGTTGTCTTTTAGCTTTCCTCAAATGAAAGAGATAGCAGTGAGCCAGGGAATTTGGTTCCTCTTTTTATGCCCCAGTCACCTGCCACAGCCACTCTGTCTGATGAGGATGATGGCTTCATGGACCTTCTTGATGGAGAGAATCTGAAGGTACTGTGTGTGTGTGTGTGTGTGTGTGTGTGTGTGTGTGTGTCCATCCAGCTAGGTACACATCGAGAGGCAGCTCCAGCCCAGTGGACTGGGGAGTCAGGAGACCCCCATGTGCTACTCCTTACCTCGAAGCAGTGGCATCAGACAGAAGGGCCTCGTGAGACCTGGCCAGTTCTCAAGACGGGCTATCAGCTGTGTCCCCTCTGGCCATCATCTGCCTCCGGCTTGGGGGGGGGGGGGGCTTTGGCCCGGTGTGTGACGCTGGGTCTCTAAAGCCAGTTTTCCCACTCTGCAGAATGATGAGGAAACCCCGTCGTGCATGGCCAGCCTCTGGACTGCTCCCCTGGTCACGAGAAGAGCCACGAATCTTGTAAGTTCCCAGGGCGGCCTCTGCAGAGCGTAGCCTGAGGCTGAAGCAGCAGCAGGGCCCGGGTGCCCGGGTTTCAGGTTCTGCCTCAGCTGCCCGCTATCTCTGGAGCCTACATCCGCTGAGTGGGTTCCAGGTCTGTGAGCCCAAGCCCAGGGCTGCGGATTAGGGGTGACAGCGTGTTTCTAGCTCATGAAATCTAGGGAGTTTGGGGGGAAAAGAAGTCTTAAGTCTTTAGCCTGAAGACCTCTGGCTTTTCTTGGATCTTTGTCATTGTGTTTCACAGCTCAATACCTGACAGGTTACAGTACCTCACAGAATATTTACATTTTCAACTGAAAACCACTTCCTGTCTGTGTCCATCACTGGGAACAAATGCTACATACAGACACCTAGAGCTGGAGAGCTGGGCATCATGGTGCAAACTTAGAGCTACACACTCCGGAGTACATGCATATACAAATTGACAACCTTTTGGGGGGTGGGTTGAGACAGGGTTTCACTGTGGTTCAAGGGCACCTTAACACTAACCCACTATGTGGCCTAGATTGGCCTTGAGCTCAAATCAGTCCTCCTGCCTCAGTTTCCCAAGCATTGAGATGGCAGTGCTACCCCCGGCTTTTGATACCTGTTAACTTAAATTGTAAACACAGAATAAATGAACTATAGTTTTAAGGGTCCTTATGGGTTATAGTCAATTAGTGTGCATAACTTTTTTTTTTTAATTATCACAGATGAGAACAGGTTTACTGCTTACACAGATTTAAAAATAAAGAAACTATCAAGAGATAAGCACCTCACAAGTATAATTTACAATTGCTACATCAACTGCCTGCAACTTGACATTCACCTTGTCTCCTGTTACTGGGGACAGAACCCAGGGCCTTTCACTAACCTATGTCCCCAGCCTTCAATCTGAGACAGGCTAAGTGGGGCGGGCCCGTCACCCCAGGTGTTACAGCCCCTTAGCAGGACTCAAACAAATGGAGTTGCTGTGGGCAGCAGGGAAGTAATATGGGCTCTGGCTAATCCCCAGCCGGCCTTGAACTAGAGGTGTCTCCTGTCTGCCGCCACCTCAACCCGACAGCAGCGAGCCAGGCACACACCCTACCAGGGACCGAATTCACAACCTTGATTTGCCAGGCTGGCGCTTGTGCCACTGAGCTAAATTCCCGGCCACATTTATTCTTTTACTCCTTGGCTGGTAGTGGTGGTGTGTGTGTCTGCAATCCCAGCACTTAGGAGGCTTAAGGTCAGCCAGAGCTACACAGATCAGATCCAAGCTGAACTACAGTGCGACCCTGTCTCCAAAACAAAAAAATAGAATATCTTCATTTTATAGGGGATGAGACAAATACTTCCAGAATTCAGCCCTGTTTGCAACTGGCCCACCTGCACTATACCAGGCTGTGAGGCTGTGGGACCAGCTTCAGCATTCCTTTCCCTCCCTTCCGACCTCTAAGACTGGTATTCAGATCTGATGGGAAAGGGAACTGGAGGGTAGTGTGCGTATCTTTTAGAAAATGGGTTGAGCCAATACAAATACCATTGGAGGAATTCCTGCCTGGTAAGCGTGAGGTCCTAAGTTTGATTCCCAGTACCCCCTCAACAAAAAAAAATACCGTTCGATATAAAATTATATGCAACTTGGGAAGCAGCTAGGTGACTATTTTATAAAGTGGATTTAAAAATCATGAACAGACAATGGCAGCACTGGGAGGCTGAGGCAGGAGAATCATGAATATGACCAGGGCTATATAATAAGACCCTGTCTCAAAAGAAGAATCATGAGCAGAGTCCTATGGAACCTTTACAGCAACAAGTTTCCTTTCATGACTGGTCAGTGGCAGAGCCAGGTACAGTGGTACTTGCTTGTGATCCCAACAGGCCCTGCCAGGCACCAGGGCAGCCTGGGCTATTGGGCAGGAGGAAATCAGCTTCTGAAAGAAAAGAGGCAGGAATCCCTGGAGTTCAGAGTGCAGGGGGGGAGGGGAGGGCTCCTCTGTCACCACCCCCTGCCCCCCCAGCCTGAAAAGTGCTGGTGGAAGAGAACCTTGCACGGGGGAGGTCACGCCAGCCCTCCCTCCTTGTGTCCCTCCTTGTGCTGCTCGGACTGGGGCGTGAGGTTGGCTTTGTTTTGCTTTTGCGGTGCTGGGAATCAAAACCTCTGCCTTGGGAGGCTGATTGCAGATTTGAGTCCAGCCCTGCAGCTTAGCAAGTTGGTGAGACCATGTCTCTGTGAAGAGACTAGAGATGTAACTCAACGTAAGGGCCCTGTGCTCGGTGCCCGGGATCACAAAAATAAACGGTGCTATGGGGAAAGGGTGGCCCCTCGCTTAGTGCGGCGTCTTCCTGCCGGTGTGGCCTGCCACCGTGGCTGGGTTGAGGTGGGAATTAAAGCTGCCGAGCTGCTCCAGCAGATGCAGAGCACCAGAAAGCTATGTCCTTGTCCAGCCCGTGACAGCCCCTTGGGGCTCTAGGCAGGCAGCTGCTGGCAGCAGGGAATGACCTCCCGGGCTCAGCGCCTGTGCTGTGGCCACTGAGGAGGCCAAAGTTTGTGGGCTGGGTGACATGTGAGGCCACTCCCCAGGTTCCCAGTGACCGCGGACCCCTCTCGGGAGCTCTGCTAGCCATTCCACCAGCAGATTTCCTGACCACTGGCTCTCTCTCTCCCGAAGAGCACTCGAGGCCAGCGCTTTGACAACCCCTCCCCGTGTAGCCCCAGCACACGGCCTGTGCTGAAGAGGCCGGAGCGGTGGCAGGAGGACTCCCCTCGGGGAAACAATAAGCGGAGGAGGACCACGGCAGGGGCCAGCCTGCAGGAGACCCCGGAGGTGAGGAGAGGGGTGCTTGTGATTGTGTGTGTGCACGCACATGTGTGTGTTTGCTTTTAAGACAAAGTCATTATGTAGTTCAGGCTGGCTTTGAGCTCACTATGTAACCCAGGCTGGCTTCAAACTCAAGGCGACCCTCCTGCCTCAGCCTACTAAGTGCTGCGATTATATAGGCATGAATCACCACATCCTGCTAGGATGATTATATTTCAGTGGTAGAGCACTTGCTGGTGTTCTGAGGCTGAGAGTTCAGTGCCCAGCACCATAAATGTATATATGTATTTAAATAAGAAAAGAGTGCTGAGCCGGATGGGGTGGCTCACACCTGTAATCCCAGCACTCGGGAGGCTGAGGCAGGAGGATCATTACAAGTTCAAGACCAGCCTGAGCTACAAAGTGAGCTCAAGGCCAGCTGGAACTGCATAGTAAGACCCTGTCTCAAAAAGACAAAAAAAAAAAGAAAAGAAAAGAGGTTGAGGGTGTAGCTCAGTGTGGCGAGCATAAGGCCCTCAATTTGATTTGTGATACTCAGGTGGGGACCAGGGTGACTGTACATTTTAGGTGGTTGAAAGGCATTGCTGTGTTAGCCTGTAATCCCAGCATGTGGGAGGCTGAAGCAGGAGGGTCGCTGCGAGTTGAGGCCAGTGTGAACTGCACAGTGAAACACTGACTCAAAAAGATCCACCTGAACTATGTAGTCACATCCTAGCTTAAAAAAGTTTGGTGGTGTTCTCACGTCCTGGCCCCTGGAGGTTGTGGGTTCTACAAAGCCACCTCAGAGCTGCTGACTAAAAGCCTCCACTGTCTTAATTCCTTTCCCCAGGAGCAATCATGTTGCTGTTAATTGAGGTACAAAAGGCATCTTTTATCCAGGGACCAGAGGGTATCAAAAGGCTGCTTTTCCTTTTCTCCTGGGGACATAGAGGGCCCCAAACCCCAGGACAGGGGAGATAACCTTTTCTAGTGGCTTCACTCAGACCTGTCAGCTACAGCAAAGCTCCTGGGACACTAATGTATTTCTGAGCTCTGTGACTTCCAAAGTTAGTGATTTGGGGCCTGAGCATGGTAATCCTGTAATCCCAGCACTTGGGAGGCTCAGGCAGGAGGATTGCCATGAGTTCAAGACCACCCTGGGCTACATAGTGAGAGCCTTCCTTAAAATTTAAAAAAAAAAACAAAACTAGATTTTTTTTCTTTTCTTTTTGTCCTAAGGATTGAACCCATGGCCTTTTCCCTGAACTACATCCCTAGCTCTTTTTATTTTGAGGGCGGGTCTTGCCCGGTTGCTTGACCCTGTGGTCTGCCTTCCTTCGTCTCCCAAAGTGCTAGACTTACGGGCTGGCACCACTGCGCCTGGCTGGCATGTGCAGTGGGGGTTCTGGGGATCGAGCCCAGGCTCTTGGGCATCCTTGGTGAGCTCTGTCTACTCGGGGCCACATCCCCAGCCTCGTGTCACTCTTTGGAAACCCTCGTTAAATGAAGCAATGAATCTGGGCACCAGACAGCAGCTGCCCAACACACTGTGCTCCCTGATCAAAGTGGACGCTATTACCTGTGTCCTATCACCAGGAAACAGCCGAAGCTAACTGAGCCTCTAGAGTGCAGGCTCACGGGCCCTGATGGTTGGGAGGCGGCAGTAGATACCACCAGCACCTGCGGAGGACATAGGCTCAGTTCTTCCGGGCCTCACCCCACCCCCGCCCAGCTACCTGCTGCGGGTGTGGGCCTTCCTTTATCTGGGCCCAGTCAGTAAGTGGAAAATCAGTCACCGAGGAGGGAGTGAGGGGAAGCAGAACCCAGCTCGCCTGTCTGGTACCTGATACTAAGAAGGCGCAGGCCTGTACCCCAGCGTGTGGGCTGCCGGGGCAGGAGGATCGTCTGTCTCCCCCGCCCTCCCTGTCCCCCCACCCCCATTCAGCCAGGTAAGGAACACTGACACTCCGGCAGCCTCCGTCTGGTGTGCATCTGTGAACGTTTCCAGGAGTTCCACTCAGAACCCAGCCTCACTGTCGTCCACCTTTGATTTATTCCAGAGTCCGCATCATTCTTTAGCCCTGGTGCCCTCCCCCAAAGGGACCATTGAGAACATCCTGGACAGTGACCCCCGGGACCTCATAGGCGACTTCTCCAAGGTACCTGCATGACAGGCGCTCACTCTGGCTGAGTGACATGCAGCCAGGGTGGCTCTGCCATGCAGCAGCCTGCTGATCCCTGTGACCCCAGAGGGCTCGCCTGTGCCGATCGGGGCCTTCGGGCTGCCTGGCCCCGCAGGATCCTGCTGGCCTGGCATGCTCGGTTTCATTTGGTTCTGTTTTGGTTTCTTAGGGTTATCTCTTTCATACAGTGGCTGGGAAGCATCAGGACCTGAAGTACATTTCTCCGGAAATTGTAAGTGAGCCTTTGGGAACCCGCCCCCACAGGCACCCCGTGTCATTCTGCAGGCAGCACGGTCACTTCCCTCATATCCCCCACAGATGGCGTCCGTCCTGAACGGCAAGTTTGCCAGCCTCATCAAGGAGTTTGTCATCATTGACTGTCGGTACCCGTACGAGTACGAGGGAGGCCACATCAAGGTGAGCTTCCAGGCGCATGGGGGGTTTGGGCGGCAGCTGTGGTTCAGGGAGACCCTGTCTCAACAAAGACCACATGGTAGGGGTGACAGCTCAGCACCCGGACCCAGGAAGAGTCCTCTGCCGCCACACCTGGAGCTGCAGACCTCCCTGTCCTGGCCTCCAAGTTCTCAGAGCCACCAGGCCACCAACTCTGGGGGTGGGGACATGTGTTTCTGGGAAGAGGAGCTGGCCGTGCCATGATTCTGCACCCGGAGAATGTGTGAGCATGCTAAGGGCTGTGTGTGTTTGCTGCTTGTGAAAGCCCGGGGAGTGACAGGCTCTACTCATGAGAGAGCAGTTCAGAGGTCCCAGTCCCATCCTGGCCCAAGCGTGTCGCACAGGGCCACAGCCCTATATAGACACGGGGCCCACAGTCGCAGTGCCTTGCATGCTGCCAGCCAGGCCCCTGGGGCACTCAGGGACTTGGCTTCCCCGCAGGGCGCTGTGAACCTGCACATGGAGGAGGAGGTCGAGGACTTCCTACTGAAGAAGCCCATCGTGCCCACCGACGGCCGGCGCATCATCGTCGTGTTCCACTGCGAGTTCTCTTCCGAGAGGGGCCCTCGCATGTGAGTCCACAGCCTCCTGTCACCCTGCTACCCTGGGAGGCTGAGGCAGGAAGGTCATCAGCTCTGACCCACCCTGGCAGTGTAGTAATTTCGTGAGACCCCATCTCAAGTAAAAACAAGGCTGGGGACCAGTATTTCTCTAATTCTTGGCCACTCACCAGCCAGCTCCCTTGGTGGCTGCTGACTTGTATGTAGTTTGTGGGCTGCACTTGCCCAGCCTGATCCTGTGCTGACAGTGGTGCCAGGCGGCCCATGGGTCTGGCCTCTTGTGGATCCTGTGTGTTGCCCTTCAGCCCCTGCCATTTGCTGCTGGCCAGGGAAGCTGGAGGGAATGCAGGGACAGTGGGTGACAAGTTTGAGGACCCCAGAGGACTTAGCATCACATGAGGCTGGGCAGCGAGGAGCCACGCACAGGTGCCAGGGCTGGTCCATTGGAGAAGGGCCGCCAGCAGCTCAGTGCTGCGTCCCTGCAGACGGGTGACCGCTGCCCCTCCCCCAGGTGCCGCTACGTGAGGGAGCGAGATCGGCTGGGCAATGAGTACCCCAAGCTGCACTACCCCGAGCTGTATGTCCTCAAGGGCGGCTACAAGGAGTTCTTCCTCAAGTGCCAGGTGAGTGCGGTCCCCCGCGGTGGCCCGGCCCCAGACCACCGCAGGGCCCTGACCACATCCCCTCCCCAGGCACACTGTGAGCCGCCCGGCTACCGGCCCATGCACCATGAGGACTTCAAGGAGGACCTGAAGAAGTTCCGCACCAAGAGCCGCACCTGGGCGGGCGAGCGTAGCAAGCGGGAGATGTACAGCCGTCTGAAGAAGCTCTGAGCCCCTGGGGCAGCCTGGCACCCGCGCCACAGAGACCCCAGCACATGGCCTGGGAGACGGCCCAGCCCATCTCAGACCTGCTGCCCACTCTCCTGGGGGCCTAGGGCATCCCGCTGGCGACACCAGCCTTCCATGTCCTGCCAGGACCAGCAGCCAAGGCCTCACAGGGTTGTACCTGCCCAAGCAGCAGGAACCCAGCCCCGACTGCCACCCCCAGCTAACACCAAAGACATCTGAGGAGCATGCGGGGGGGGGGTTAATTTATTCAACTTCATCGATTATTTTATTTTTTTTATTTTGTTTTTTAACTCATGGGGACTTTTACTTTATTGCTCGTTAAGTCACAATACTGCCATTCCGGGGAGGGGTTTGGTATTGGGATGCCTCTGCTTTTCATTAAAGAGAAAGGGTTAGCACGGAGGCCTGTCGGGAGGCGCTGGTCCTGGGTACCTCCTGGACACTTGGCCTGGGCTGAGTCTGCTGAATGTCCCTCCGTGCAGATGCTGCCCCCAGTTTCGGGCCCCTGAGGGGAGGAGTGTCTTGTGTGGATCGTGTTGGGCGGGCCCTCTAGCTTAGACGGCTCTCCCAGACTGTGCGTCTCAAAGGTGACACTGGGTTTATCATGTTTCAATTGGAGGGAAAGAGGTGGATTGGCACCATTTCCCCCTCATCTGGCCCTGTGGAAGCAAGGTGTCTGCTGCTGCTCACCTTGATGGGTCCCCCACAGCATCGCGCCCCAGCCTGTCACCGCCCTGAAGCGGTGACACTGGAGATGGCTGACAGTGGTGACAGGTTTCCTTCAGATCTGGCTGTAAAAGAATCTTGTTGGGAAATAGGTGGGGGGTGGGAGGGAGAGGGCCTGGCCCCATCCCTGTACCTGCCATGGCCTGGGAGGCTCTGGGCTCGCTGGCAGGGACTCTGTTGGTTAGGCCCAGCCTCTCTCAGCTGGCGTCATGACCAACTGTCAGGCTCTGAAAATAAACGTGACCTTGAACCCACGTCCTCCGCCTGCTTCTTGGTGAGCTCGGGAATTGTTTCCTTTAAGGTTCTGGGACCCCACCAGAGTGTGTGTGTGTACACGCGCATGTCTCTGCCTGGCTCTAAGGGCCCATTTTATTTTATTAAGTGTATTTATGAAGTTTATGTCTTTTTATTTTTTTAGTCATAACAAAGTGCTTAGCAAAATGGTTTCCAAAACAAAGTAAAGCTGGGGATTTAGCTCAGCAGCATAAGTGCCTGCCTGGCAAGTGCAAGGTCCCGGGTTTGATCCCTGGTACAAAAGTAAAATGGTGGGGTGTGGCGAGGCTCTCCTGTTACCAAAGCACTTAGGAGGCCAAGGCAGGAAGTTTGTGAGTTCAAAGCCAGCCTGGGCTACAACTGTGAGACCCTAAGTAAGTAAACTGACCCTTTTTGCCAGATACACACATGATGTGCAGGGTTCCGGCTGACATCCCTTCCTCCCCGGGTGGCTGGCTGCGCTGTGTGAATGGACCTGAGCAGGTGTGGGCCCTGCACCGCTCTCCTGGGGTCCTCGGGTCGGCTCCCTAGAATAGCTGCTGCCTCCACCTTGGACGCAGTACCTTGGGTGTAGCCTGTCAGCCTGCCCTGGGCTTCGTTCATTTTATGCCTCCCCAGCAGGGCGCCCTCCAGATTCCACAGCTTGGCTTGTCACAACAGGAGGCCTTCAGTGTGACTGCCTCACTGTAGAGGAACGTGCCGGCACCCAAGGGGGCAGCTACCACGTCACTGTGGTCACACAAAGTGGGGTCCTCTGGTTCCAGAAAAGGAAATTACAAGCATGAGAACAACAGCTCTGTTTCCACACCCATGTAAGAACAGGTGCCAGAGGGCTGGGGATTTAGCTTGGCAGCGTAAGTGCCTGCCTGGCAAGTGTGAGGTCATGAGTTCGATCCCCGGTACAAAAAAAGAGAAACTGGTGTCGGGCCCTACCAGACTCAGAAACTCCAGCCTTGCCCTGCTTCCATCAACTAACCAACCAGTTGTTCCTGGGCACTCTGGTTGTTTAGGCTTTTTTTTTAACCAATTGTTTTTGAGACAAGCATAAGGCCTCTCTTGTTTCCAGACTACATAAATCCCAGTGTAGGAGGCTGAGGCAGGAGGAATGTGGTGAATTTGAGGGCAGCCTGGGTTCCACAGTGGGAATGTCTCAAAAAAACAAATCTCTGCAAGGCATGATGGTGTATGCTTGTCATCCCAGAACTCAGGAGGCTGAGGCAGGAGGATTGTTTTGAGTTCAATGCCAGCCTGGGCTACAAAGTGAATTCAAGACCACTGATAATAGCTCAGTGGTATAAGAGCCTGGCTGGCCAGTGCTATGTCCTGAGTTCAGTTCCTGGTACAAAAAAAAATCCTGAACTGCATAGTGAGAGCCTGTTTCAAAAAGACCCAAACAAGAACATTATGTGTCTGCGCACCTGCAATGCTGACCCTAACTTTTCCTCTGAAGGGCGCCAGCCCTGGGAAAGCAGAAGCACCTACAGGTCCCCCGGTGACAGGCAGACAGCTGTCCTCTGAAGCTGGCCCTGCCCAGCTTGCTTCTGGTGCCAGGTGAACCCAGATCCCTCGCAGGGGTTACATCCCCACCCCGTATGTGTTTATTTTTCAGTATCCAGAGGGTGAGTCCGAGCCGGCCTCCCATCTGCTTTGGGTCAGGGTCCGCGAGGACCGCTCTGTGAGCCTGGCTCTCCCCTTCCTGTGGCCAGCACTGGAACCCACAGTATTCCCTGCCGGAAGCCGTGATGACGGCATCCCGGGGCCCTGCTCTGCACCAGGTGCTTCTTGTACTGCCTTTCCAGATGGGAATGGAGGAGGAGCGGGGTTTTCATCCATTCAACAAACAGACTGAGCAGTGAGAGAGGCTCGGAAAACGCAGGCTTCCCCTGGAGGAATTTACCAAGTAGCGGGAGCTCACAGATAAGGCGTCCTTAGCTTCCACAGTAAAAAAATGCAAGGATGTTTTAGGAACAATTCACAAATCTGAACTATGAAGCCAGGTGTGGTGGACACCTGGAATCACAGCAGTCAGGAGGCTGAAGCAGGAGGATCACAAGTTCCAGCCCAACCTGGGCACTTTAGCTTGACCCGATCCCAGGAGTTGAGGATGTAGCTTGATGTGAAAACCCTGGCTTCAATCCCCAGGACTACGGAAAACAAAAAAGACCCTGGTCATTCCGATTCCCAGGGTCCCCCAAGCCGGCAGGAGGACGGAGGGCCAGTGCTGGGAACCAAGGCCCCCACCTGCCCGCAGGCGCCCTGCGGCCTCCTAATTTCCTCCGCCGTGCACGGCTGTCTCCTGCCAGCAGATGGCAGCAGTGCCCAGGGTGTGTCCTGCACCAGCCTTCTGGGCTCCCTTCCGGGATCCAGCGCCTGGTGAGGGCGGACCCATAGCACGCCCCGGCTCCTGGCCTTGTTCATGGGCTGGATTTGGGTGCTGGGGTTGGAGCTCAGGGTCCCCTGCACACACACAGCAAGCACGCTGCCTCTGAGCTACACCTGGGCCCCTCAGGCTTCATCCAGAGCGGCAGGGTCCCGACCCCGTGGTGAGTCACCAAGCAAGGGTGCAGCTGGGCGTGGTGCCGCTTTCAGCCCCCTTGACCCTAGGCCCAGGAGGCCGAGGCAGGATTATTGCGAGTTCACGGCCAACGTGGGCTACCTAGTATGACACTGTCTCAAATTAAAAAAAAAAAAAAAGGATTCTAGGGAAACCTGAATTAAACCGTTTGCGCCTTGGCTTGGTTTGATCTTGGTTTTCTTGCTGATTTGCAATGCCGAGTCTTCTGTGTGACCGCTGTCCTTTGATTCTTACCAGTTAAAATTTACCCCATTTTAGGACTGGGACACCCCAGCTCAGGCGTTGGTGGGTTGCTGTAGTGCACTGCATCCTGGCTGACTGGTCCAGTGTTGGAGGAGGATCCCTTACTGTCCGTTTCCTTTTGTTTTTTGAGGCACACTCTTACTCTGTACTTGGCTGGCCTAGAACTTGAGGTGATCCTCTTGCCTCAGCCTCCCAAGTGTTGGAAATACAAGCGAACATCACCATGCCCACCTCCCAACAGGTAGCTTTGAATAAAGAGGTGTTTCGCCACTTGATCCAAGTTTGAGGAGGGAGAGAAACTGTCCTGCACCTGGGCGGAGGCCACCTGCTGGTGACTCATGCTCTCTGGCAGTTGTGTCCCGTGCCCTGGAGTGTTTTTGGTCTGGAGCTGCACATCTAGACAGGATTGTGCCCTGACTCAGCTGCAGGGCTTGGGAAACACCTTGCTCCCTGCCCCATACCTGCCCCACACCTGGGGAGCAGGAGGAGCAAGGCGGGTGGAAACTGAGGCCTCACCAGCCTGGCATTCGCCAGCCCCTGAATAGCTGGGTGCGCAGGGGGAGGATGGTGAGTTCCAGCAGCTGCCCGGCTCCCCAGCCTGGTAGGGCAGCCGGCAGGACAGGGTTTGGATAGGGTGCGACCACAGCTCTCCAGGCTCCGAGGCTTGTGCAGACACCTGGCTGACTCAGGACAGCCAGATGCACTGACAGATGTGGACTGAGCCAAAGTACAGGTGGCAGAGCCTCTCGGGCCAGAGGATTTAGGGAGCAACTGAGCAGATGAGAGAGTGGGTGGCTGGAAACTTCGGATTCATTACCCCTAGCATGCAGGTAAGGAGGGAGCCGGTTGCAGAATGACAGTGTGACCAAAAACCATGGTGAATATTTAAAAGGTTTTACAGTAAAAGGCACATTGCTGTGAGCTCCCCTCAGAGCCTCCCACGTGCTCATCCCACCCTCCTCCCGCTGCTCCGCAGCCGCTCCGGAGGCCCCTTTCCTCAGGCTCTGGAGATGAGCCTGGCCACCTCAGTGGCCTGAACCAGAACATTGGCTTTTCACGGTCACACTAACTGGGGAAGAGCCAGGGGTCATGTGGTGCCTGGGCAGTGGGTAAGGTGGACGAGGAGGACCCAGGGTCACGTTTTCTGAGTTGTCTTCCCATTGGATGGCACTGGGCAGCGGCAGTCACTATCTTTGGTCACACTTCAGGGAGACTCAGGAAAGAGCACTCCAGAGCTGCTGGGGAAAGTGGCGGGAGCGATGGGGTGAGGGTGCTCAAAGTGAGGGGGAAGATTTTGAGGTGTCTTTTTACTGTAATACACTTGCTGCAGGTAAGCAAAAAGCATTTTTATAGACACATTCACCATGCATTCTAGTCATCCCGGGTAAGTGACCTAAGACATAGAAGGTACTTAACCCAATTCCAGTAAGTACTTAATGGCAAGTGTGATTATTAGGAGTCCAGACTGGGTCAGGGCAGGGCAGGTTCGGCATCTGATTCACCTATTGCCCCATTCCTGAGCCCATTTTGGGGGTGGACTCGCAGGCGTGAGGTGCCGGCACTTGCCACGGGTGAATGCTGAGGCTGAGGCAATAGGGCTGCCCAGCCAGGGCCTGGTCCACATGGGGCTTCCCCAGAGCCAGGAGCTGACGGCTGTCCTTGCAAGTGACCTTTCTAGTGGCCTCTTCCAGACCCTGTCCTTGTCCTGCAGCCAGCTGTCCCTCCCTGTTCCAAGCACCCAGGACTCTGTGCCCTCAGCCAGCATCCCCAAGTGCTGAGGGTGGTATCACCGGGGAAGGAGACGGGGACTTTCACGAACCAGAGACAGGTGCTGGCTGAAGTGAAAGCCAGCCTGGAAAACCCGAGAGGAGACTGCCTCCCTGCCAGCTGTTCACCAGACACTGTCCCAGCCTCGGGCACCAGCAGAGACCACAGTGTGGAGAGGTGGCTTCCTCTGTGGGGATTTACTTGAGGCACTAGGTGTTCTGACCCAGGGCGGAAAGCCTGCGGCATTGTGGATCTAGGTGTTGGATTAAGATCTGAAGAGAGGCTGGATGTGGCAGCACACACACTACTGCAAACTCACTGCCCTGGAGGCTGAAGCAGGAGGATCCGATCGCCACCAGCTCTAGGCTACAGAGTAGTAAGCTTAAGGCCAGCCTGAACTACATAGGGAGACCCTGTCTGAGAAACAAAAACAAAACTAAAATCAGCAGAGAGAACTCCTTAATTCCACTACCTGCTCCCCGGCTGCGTCCCTCTGTCCCCCGGGGAAAGGCCAGCACCTAAGTGCTCAGAGAGCCCTACCCAGCCCGGGCTGGCTTTCTGTCTGAAGGTCACAGCAAGGGCTTGGCTCGGTTCCTGTCGCCCCACTGCTGGCCTTTCCTACTCACTTCCAGCCTCGGTCATCCTCCCGTCCTGCCCCGCCAGCCACATTCCTCAGCAAGCTGCCTTGGGACAGTGACAGGGCCCTGGACATGCCGTTCCTTCCTTGCCTTGCGGGAAGCACCTTTTCCTCCCTGTCACAGGCAAGCTCCCACCTGTCTCCAGTGCCAAGCTGACCTCTCTTCCAAGCTCGCCCAGGCTCTGTGCTGGGCGACAAGCCCTCCCTCTGCTCTCGGGCTTCTCCCTTCAGGGTGCCACTGCGGAGCCCAGGCTGGCCTTGAATTCCTGGTGAGTTTCCTGCCTCGGCCTCCAGAGTGCAGGGATTACAGGCAGGTGCCACGCCACCCAGCTAGCTCCCTATTCTCAGTAGAGTGCACTTTGGAGAAACTGAGGCTGGTAGAGGAGTTATGCACTTTTTAGGGGGGACAGGACTATCCCTAGCCCCTGAAGCTCAGCCTACATCATCTGTTTGTGGTTATGTCCACAACCTGCCCAAGGCTGATGGCCCTGCAGGAGCCACTTCCTACCTCCAAACCCGAGGTTCCCACCACCTGGGGATCTAGGGCTGCTTGGGGGCCCTGGCTGGGGCGGGCAGGGGTCAGGCTGAGGTCTCAGTGCTGAGTTCCCACAGGGCCACTGAGCCCTGCTCAAAGAACTCCTCACTGGTGCCTTTAATTACAAATGACTATGTTGAAGCTGGATATGTTGGCTCACGCCTGTAATCCCAGCACTCGGGAGGTTGAGGCAGAAGGATCATTGCAAGTTCAAGACCAGCCTGGGCTACAAAGTGAGCTCAAGGCCAGCCTGAACTGCATAGCGAGACCCTGTCTCAAAAAGACAAAAAAAAAAAAAAACCCAAAAAACAAAAATCAAATGATTGTGTCACCACACTGGGATTCAGACCAGGACCAGCACCTCAGACACCATGGAACACACACTTATGCTGGGCACCCTCCTGCCCTGAGTCCTGCCTGTTCAAGTAGAAGCCAGACCTCACTGCTCTGGAGGCTGAGGCAGGAGGATTACCAGGAGTTCGAGGCCAGTCTGAGCTATGCAGTGAGTTGAGGGCCAGCCTGGACTACATAATGAGACCCTGTCTCAAAACAAA
This sequence comes from Hydrochoerus hydrochaeris, assembly GCA_004027455.1. NCBI lineage: Eukaryota > Metazoa > Chordata > Mammalia > Rodentia > Hydrochaeridae > Hydrochoerus > Hydrochoerus hydrochaeris. The sequence goes on from PVLA01001062.1 coordinate 27,471, forward strand.
ACAAAACAAAAACCCACCAATGTGTAGCTATCAATTCCCCAAAATTAATATAATTATTAGGTTGTATTTTGTTTTGTTTCATTTTGTTTGATACAGGGTCTTGTCATCTGGTCCAGGCTGGTCTCAAACTCACCCAAATCCACCTGCTTCCACCTCCCAAGTGTGTGGATTACAGGTGTTCACCACCAAGCCCAGCTCCGTACTGCAAACATAGTAATAAAAAAAATAAAACATGAGCTTCTCTAGCAGCACTGGTCTGTGATTTGAGCCCAGAAACTGCCCAGAAGTGGAGAGATGTCCACACAAGCTGCGGAGAGGAATCGTCCTGTGTGGAGCTTGGGGAGTCGCCCGGCACTGTCTGCTCTTGCGGGCCTTTACCAGGGACAGAGTGTGCACAGCACACAGCTTTGGTGGCCTTGGGATGTGGCTTTCCTTGAGCCCTCATGGACATTCTCAGAAATGGTGCTGGGTGTGGTGGCGCATCCTGTAATCTTGGGAGGCTGAGGCAGGAGGATCAAAGTGAGTTTGACGTCAGTCTGGGGTACACAGTGGAGACCCCATCTCAAAAACCAAATGAACAATGAGCAGGCATAGTGGCTCAGGCCTGTAATCCCAACACTTGGGAGACTGAAGCAGGAAGATCATTGTGATTTCGAGACCAGCCTGGGCCATACAGCTGAAGGCCAGCCTGAACTGCATAGCTAGACACTGTTTCAAAAAGACAAAAAACAAAAACAAACAAAACAAACAAACAAAAAAGGAAGTTCTAAAAAATAGAAGAAAAGAAATCCTCTCCCGAATCACCCCTGAGCTCTGTGAATGGCCCCAGGTATTTTACAAGTCAAGTCAGCCAACGAATCAGCGTCCAGGTCCGGGATTGGCCTGTAGCCCGCAGGGCCAGCTTGGAGCCTGACTGTGCCTCCTCAGAAGGGCCTGGTGATGGTGCAGGGGGAGAAGCCCCAGGATTTTCAAAAGATCTGGGTCAATCCTGCTTTGATTCTCTTTGCTGCTTTGAGAAGCAATTTAACTGAAAGGCAAAATCCTCTAATCACCAGCTCCAACTCAAAATGTAACATTTGGGGTAAGGGTGGGGTAGAGAGGAGTGGGGAGGGCAGCAGGAGCAACAGGGCCTTGGGAGGCTCTGGGTTTGGTCTCAGCTGATTAGCAGCTGGTGGGAGAGGCAGGGCCTCCCAGTTGCTCTGTGGGATTGATCTTTTTTTTGAGAGAGGGTCTCACTCCAGGCTACTCTTAAACTCACTGTATAGCCCAGGCTGGCCTCTGCCTCACAGTGATCCTCCTGCCTCAGCCTCCTGAGTGCTGGGATTCCAGGCACGGGCCACTGCACCCAGCCTCAGGCTGGTTTGGCCTCACTGCAATCCTCCTAATAGCAGGAAAATGTAACTCCTAACCTGCTAGGTGCCAGATCCACTGAGTTTGTGCTCCCCGAAATCAAAGAATGAATTCTAAGGAACAGCGGAGGTTAAGAGTCAGAAAAATTTATTGAGAGAGACAGCGCCTGAGAAACAGGAAGGGACCCAAAAGTGTGTTGCCAAAAGGAGCCCCTGCTCAGAGGAAGTGTTACAGAGCAAGATGGCAGGGCAAGTACAAAATCACCAGTGGGTACAAGGTGGGATAAAGCAATGATCAACCAATGAGGGTGTGTTAAGCCCCACAGGCAGCGTTGACCCTTGGGGAAGCAGGTCAAGCAGCAAGTGTCTGTGGCAAGAACAAGGAGCTTTTTTTTATTATTATTTTAATGAGGATAGAACAAAGCAGGTCAGAATAGAACAATGTAAGCAACACAGCACTTCACAACAAGACAACCAGATATTAACAGTAGCTACCATAATGTCTCTTTTTTGAAATAGTTGAGCATAGCTTCACACACAATAATATCAAACATAACACAATAGTATAAAACCATTCAAGAGAATGAAAGTATTATGGGGCGTTCTGAACCAAATAACAGAAAATGAACAATGGCTACTATAATATCTCATTTTCCACAAAAAAATTTGTTTATACTATCACAAATATTAAAATCCAGTAAGACACAACATGATAGAACCAATAGTAATAGAACAAAAGCATGGTAGGACTTCAAAACCTGATGATATTAAATCAGCAATGGCGCTGGGTGTGGTGGCTCAAGCCTGTAATCCCTGCACTCCGGAGGCTGAGGCAGGAGGATCGTTGCGAGTTCCAGACCAGCCTGGGTTACAAAGTGAGCTCAAGGCCGCCTGAACTGCACAGCGAGACCCTGTCTCAAATAAATAAATAAATAAATAAATAAATAAATAAATAAAATCAGCAATGGCTGCCGTAATGTCTTGCTTTCTTCAAGATAGCTGTTCATACCATCACACATAATAAGATCAAACAAAACAGAATAAAACCTTTCCAACTAATGAATGAAAACATTATAAGGCTTCAAAGCAATGCAATGGGGAATCGTGATTACCATAAAATCTTCTGTACTCTTACCATTTCTTACACTAGGGAGCTATATGGTATTTATACATGTGAGCTTGATTGAACAAGGAGCCTTTTAGGAGGGGATGGAGCAGGGGGTCCTGGTCACCACCCGGGTGACGTTATCTAGATTTTATTGGACCTGAGTGAGTATAACCTTCAATTTGTTGTCTAAGCCTCTGGGAGGGACCCAAGCCTGATCATTCCATCTTTATCTTACAGCCTGGCCTCCAGCAGCCACAATTGTGATGTGTCCTCATCCTCAAGGGTCTCTCCTGCTTGACTGCCTAGAATATTTCTACCTAATTTAGCTGCCTATAAATTCTCTTGCCTCAGCCTCCTGAGTGCTGAGATTACAGGAGTGTACCACCACGCCCCACTCTGGGGCATTCATTTTACTGGCTCTATTCCGTAGACGAGGAAATTGAGGTTCTGAGAAGCTCAGAGACTCGCTGAGAGTAAGGCAGCAGAGTTAGAATCAAACCCCCAAATATCTGAGCAGGAGCACACTGATTTTGCTGCACCACTATCTGCAAATCCTACCAGGCATGGTGGTGCACCTTTGTAATCCTGGCACTAGGGAGGCTGAGGCAGGTGAGTCTCAGTGAGTTGGAGGCCAGCCTAGGCGACATATGGAGATCTTGTCTCAAAAATAACAACAAAATGCTGCAACTCTCTCAGGATTTGGGTGCTCAAGAAGGGGACAGAAGAATGACAACAAACACAACTGTCTCAAATTCTTGCTTGTTTTGTTTTTGACACAGGGTCTCGCTATGTAGCCCAGGCTGGCCTTAAACTCACAGTGATCTTCTTGCCTCAGCCTCTTGCGTGCTGAGATTACAGGCCTGCGCCCCCATGCACAGCACCTCAGGTTCTGCTTGGAACTGCGGTGGGTATAAAGAAACAAACACTAAGTACAGCCTTGCACTCGGCCCGGGTTTGGGGGTTCGTCCGAGCTGAGGGGGCGCGGCCTTCCTGGGAGGGTGGACTGTTTATTCCCCAGGGACCCGGGACCGATCTTGGCCTTGGCCTGAGGCCGGTAGGGTGCAGCTCCGGGAGCTGCAGAGGATAAGAGGTTAGAACAAAGCAGATCAGAAGGGAGGGCGGCCCCAGGACAAGGGGCGGGGCTGCGGCTCGCGACGAATGACGTAATGTCTGCCTGGCTCGCGCCTCCTGCAGCCTGAACGGTCAGTGGCCCTTGGCGTTGCCCCAGCCTAGCCGGCTGCTCAGGAAACTGAGGCTGGAAGCGAGGGCTTCGCTGCTTAAGACCAGCATCGCATGGAGTGGGGTCACTGCCTGTCGTCATGAGAGCCACTATAGCTGTCCCTCCGTCTCGCCTGCCCTGCTCCCCAGAGACGCACATCACTGCTCTTCCTATCATGGTCATGATTTTTCCTTTCTTTTGGTTAAGAAGAGGTAGCTCCGGCTGGCCTGGAACTCAGGGAGATCCTCCTGCCTCCGCCTCCTGTGTGTGCCACCCACCTGCCTCCTATGGTGACTTGGTCCAAGAGGGAAGCTCTGCTAGCAGAGCAAGCAGGGCCCGGCCCTTCCCTGGGAAGACCAGGGCAAAGTCAGGATCAAGGATCTCCCGGGGCCATGGCACCGTTTCATAATAATAGTCTCTTCCATCCATGTACGCTGTGTAGTCTCTGGATGCCTGTGAGACTAGGGGGCGCTGAGTGCTCCCCGCAAAGCCAGCAACTTGGGGCTTTCAGGCATAACTGACAGATCTTTTTCCTTTTGTCTTGGAGCCAGGGTCTTGCTGTGTAGTCCAGGCTGGCCTTGAACTCACTGTGTACCCCAGGCTGGCCTCAAACTCACAGGAGTCCTCATGCCTCAGCCTCTGGGCACTGGGGTTACAGGCATGCTCTACTATGGCCAGCCTGACAGCTTTTTTATTTTTTAGGCTCTCTAAATTGACCAGCTTTGGCTGGAATTTGAGATCCTCCTGCCTCGGGGCTCCCGAGTGCTAGGATGGCAGGTGTGTGCCTCCACACCGGGCCTCACTTGCTTTTTGCTTTTGTTTTTGTGTTATTTTGTTCCACAGTTCTGGGGATCCAAGCTAGGGCCTTGCTCAGCCTGGGAAGACACCCCACCATGAGCTAATAACCCTCCTGGCCCAGCCCTGTCCTGTTTTTTAGCATGCATAGCCTTGGGCTTGGGCTGGAGAGAGGCAGGTCCAAACCTGGCTGCAGGTGGTACATGGGACCCCACCCAGGTTCTCTGGGGCAGGGGTTTGGACTCAGGAAACTGGCACCATGGCCCTGGGCAGTTTTTCTCACCTGTATGCCCTGGGGAACCCAGCCAGCCACACCCTCTCCTGGCCAGGACCTGGGCACAAGTGCGAGGGATCTCCTGATACCAGTGTTGGCTTCTGAAGTGAAGAGGGCATGGGCCCCTAGCAGGTGTGGGCAGGCAGGGGTGTGGCCTTACTGACACAGGGGTCAGGTGTGTGCTCCTGGCCATTGGCCTTGCTTCCTGAGCTCACCACTGCAACCTGCTTCGCTCTCAGTTTGGCTTTCTTGGGCACAGAAAGGCGCAGCCTCGAGGGGATAACCCTTGTTTGTGCAAAGAGTAGGACCCCCCCTCAGGGATGTCACAGCTCTTCAATCCCTTTGACCTTTCACTATAATGAGAAACTGAGGCACTGAAGGAAAGTGGATTCCGAATGTCAAGGGTGAGACAGAAAAGTCAAATTATGGCCAGACTTAGTGGTTTATGCCTGCAATCCCAGCTCTCAGAGGCTTAAGCAGGAGGATCGCTGTTGAGCTCAAAATCAGTCTGGACTACATAGTGAGATTCTGTCTCAAAAAAGAAAAAAATGTCAAATTTTGCCCAATGTAGGGGTGTACATAACACAGGGTTAATAAGTAGTTTTTTTCTTCTTTCTTTTTTTCTTTCTTTCTTTCTTTCTTTCTTTTTACTAAATTAGTTTCTACAATTAAACAGTAATGCCAGTACAACATACTGGAACTTATGGGACACAATGAAAGCAGAGAAATTTATAGCGGTGAATTCTTATATCAGAAAAACAATGAGCTCAAATAACCTAATGGGTTCTCAAGCTTCTAGAAAAGAAGAGCAAGTCTAGCCCAAAGCTTTCATGAGGGAGGAAATTATAAAGATCAGAGCAGAAGTTAATGCAAGAGAGACTAAGAGAAAAATCAGTGAATGGAAGAGTTGATTCTTTGGAAGATTAAATAAAATTGACAAACCCTTAGGCAACATTATGAAAAAAAGGAAAGAGTCAAATCCCTGCAATTAGGAATGAAAAAGGTAAATCACTACAGATCCTGCAGAGATACAGAAGATCAATCGTCAATACCTACTTTAAAAATCTGTATTCCTTTTCTTTTTTTTTCTTTCTTCTCTCTTTTTTTTTTTTTTTGGTACCAGGGATGGAACTCACGACCTTGCACTTGCCAGGCAGGTGCTTAAGCCACTGAACTTAATCTCCAGCCCTTTTCTTTCTCTTCTTTCTTTCTTTCTTTCTTTCTTTCTTTCTTTCTTTCTTTCTTTCTTTCTTTCTCTTTCTCTCTCTCTTTCTCTCTTTCTTTCTTGTCTTTTTGAGACAGGGTCTCACTATGCAGTGCAGGCTGGCCTTGAGCTCACTTTGTAGCCCAGGATGGTCTTGAACTCCCCATGGTCCTTGTGCCTCAGCCTCCTGAGTACTGAGATTACAGGTGTTCGCCACCATGCCTGAATTTTTTTTTTTTTTTTTTTGAAACAGGGTCTCACCATAGTGCAGACTGGCCTTACCCTCATGGCAGTCCTCCCTCCTCAGCCTCCCAAGCGTGGGGATTACCTGCATGGGATACCACACCTGGCTAGAGAACCTGTATTCTAAACAGATGGAAAATGCAGAACAAATGGACAGATTTCTAGATACATATGAATTACCAATGCTGAATCAAGAAGATATAAAAATCCTAAATAAACCAATATCAGTCAATGAAATTGAAGATGTAATTAAAAACCCACCAACAAAGAAAAGCCCAGGCCCTGATGGAGTCACTGCTGAATTCTGCAAAAACTTTACAGAAGACCTAATGCTGCTACTTCTCAAACTGTAAATGAAATTGAAAGAGAAGAGCAAGCATTACCGAGAAACCAAAACCAGAGAAGGATGCAACCAAAAAAGAGAACTACAAGCCAATCTCCCTAAGAGACACAGACACAAAAAGCATCAATAAGATGCCAGCACACTGTAGCAAATCAAGAAGATTATGGACCATCACAAAGTAGGATTCATCCCGGGGATGCAAGGATGGTTCAACATATGAAAATCAATAAATGCCATATGCCATATTAACAGAGCCAAGGACAAAAACTATCTAATTATCTTGGATGCAGAAAAAGCATTTGACAAACCTCAACACCCATTCATAATAAAGACCATAGAGAAAATTGAAATAAATGATCTTTATCTCAGTCTGATAAAAGCCATCTATGACAAATCAACACTTAACATTATATGAGATGGACAAAAACTGAAAGCTTTCACTCTCAAATCAGGAACAAGCCAGGGACTGGTGGCACATGAACCCTGTAATCCCAGCACTGGAAGATCCATGCTAGTTTGAGGCCAGTCTAGGGTATAAAGTGAGTTCAAGGCCAGCCTGAACTGCACGGTGAAACCCTGTCTGAAAAAGATCGCCCACAAACAAATAAACAAACAAAAATCAGGAACAAGACAAAGATGTACACTGTCATCACTCCTATTCAATATAGTTTTGGAAACATTAGCCAAAGCAATTAGACAAGAGAAAGAAGTACAAGGAATAAGAATAGGAAAGGAAGAAGTTAAATTAAATAAAGATAGGAAAGGAAGAAGATCCCAAGAACTCCACAAAGACTTCTAGATTTAATAACCAAATTCAGTAGTGTAGCTGGATACAAAGTCAACAATCAAAAATCAATAGCCTTTCTGTACACAAACAATAAACTCACTGAGAGAGAAATCAGGGAAACAACACCTTTCACAATGGCATCCAAAAAAATGAAATACCTAGGAATCAATCTAAAGAAGGAAGTAAAGGTCTCTACATTGAAAACTACAGCACTCTGGAAAAGGAGCTCAAAGAGGATATCAGAAAATGGAAAGATAGCCCTTGTTCTTGAGTAGGAAGAACCAATGTAAGGAAAATGGCCATACTTCCAAAACTGTTCTATAGAGTTAATCCAATCCCAATCAAAATACCAATAACAGGACTGGGGATGTGGCTCAGTGGTAGAGTTCTTGCCTTTTATGCACAAGGCCCTGGGTTCAATCCCCAGCTCCACACACACAAAAATACCAATAGCATATCTCACAGAGTTAGAGAAAAACTTGTAAAATTCATTTGGGACTAGAAGATCTAGAATAGCAAAAGTAGTTCTGGGCAACAAAGGGAAGGAAGGCTGATCCGGCCTGCGGACCAATTCGTGAATTTTCCCCTAGAGGAAGGAAAACGGGGCGGGGGGAGGGTGAAGAGAGAGAGACAGAGGCAAGTTGAAGTTTCCCAATCAAACCTCCTTTATTGAAAAATGCTCCTGGCTTATAAAGAAGCGGAGGCGGGAAGTTACGGATGGGTCGCCGTCATTTCCTGGGTGGGGCGAGAGGATCCTGGGAAATGTAGGCTGACGCACTAGATGCCCACAGGAGGGAGAGATGGAGCGGCAGCCGTGAAGCTATCATGCTGCTCCCTACAGAAGGCAGCATCACAAGCCTTGATTTGAAATTATACTACAAAGCTACTGTGATAAAAACGGTATAGAACTGGCAAAAACCAAAACCAAACCAAACCAAACCAAAAAACAAACAAAAACCCCAGACCTGTGGATCAACAGAACAGATTAGAAGATGCAGAAACAACTCCAAACATACTCAGCCACCTTATCTTTGAGAAAAAAACCAAACACCTTCTCTGGGACAAAGGTAGCCTCTTTAATAAATGGTGCTGGAAAAACAGGCTTTCACTTACCAAAGATTAAAACTAGACTCATATCTTTCACCATACACTAAACTAAAATGGAAATGGGTTAAAGATCTAAATATTAAAATAGGAACACTAAATCTGTTGGAAGATAGAGTAAGTAGAACTCTTGAAGACACTGGTGTTGGCAAAGACTTTATGAACATAATCCTGATCACAAGGGAACTATCACAAAGAATCAACCACTAGGATCTTATTATTATTATTATTATTATTTTAAAGAGAACAAACAATAAAAACAATGATACAGAAAATTTGGTAACTCACATTACTAAAAAGCTTTGCACAGCAAAAGAAACCACCAATCTCATCTCAGCAATAGAGCAAAAAAAATTTTTTTTCTAGTTGTTTCTCAGACAAAGGATTCTTTACATCTAGACTATATAAAGAACTCAAAAAAGAAAAACCAGACCCCCTCCCTCAAATTTAAAGACCCAAGCAAAAAATGGGCATCTGAAATGAACAGACACTCTCAGATGAAGAAGTAGAAGTGGCAAATAAATATATGAAAAAACGTTCAACATCACTGGTCATTTGAGAGATACAAATTTAAGAAATGCTGAATTCCCTCTCACTCTATAAAGAATGGCTATCATCAAAAAAATCGACCACTAACAAATGCTGGAGGGGGGAAGGAAAAAGGAACCCTGCTCCACTGTTGGTGGGAGTGTAGACTGACACAACCACTGTGGAAATCAGTGTGGAGATTTCTAAAGAAATCTATGACCAGAGGTCCTAAACCTCCCAGCTAGTCCCTTCTGGGTATCTACTCATAAGAATTAAAAGCATCATGCCACAGCGATATATGCATATCCATGTCTATAGCAGCACAGTTTTATAGCTGAATTTTGGAAACAGCTCAAATACTCATCAACCGAGTAGATAAAGAATATGTATATTTCCCCCATATGGTAGAGTATAGGATAAGCTTGAGAGATTTCTACCTAAATGCATGTGCCGTGAGACCCTGCTCCTAAGGGAAATACAAGGGACACACATGTGTAAATACTGCATTGTTTCTTTGGTGTGAGAAACTGAAAGTGTAAATAAGGATCAAAATGTATAATGGATATTGGGAAATGGGAAGAAAATGTTCAAAAGACAAGAACAAGGGAGGCAGGAGGGGGAAAGAAAAGAAAGTGTTACAGGCAGCTGAGCCAATTAGAAATATTATAAGCAGTTAGACAGGGCTAGGCCCTGGAGAAGCTGGCAGGGAGGACCAGATCTCTGATGACCTTGGAGGAGACACACACACCTCCTGCTGCAGGCCAGACCTCAAAACAAAGGATCAAACAAATGCATCTACATCCTGGAGACTGATATTCTAATTAGTTCCCTCTTACCCTGGAGCCACTATCCCAGCCCTCTAGGGTAAAGGTCACAACCCCAAGAATGCCCGCTTTCTACGTCCCATTTGTCCCTAATGTGAGCCATTTTACCTGAACTACTGAGCTTATTGGCCGACTGTAGCTATGTCCCACCTTACGCCCATCTGCCTTGTGAGCTCCCAGTCTTCTCCCACCTTGAACCCATGGTCTTACTCTATAAAAATCCCTAGAAAAGACAGTCCTGGACAACCTGCTCTGGACCCCTTCTGTCTCTCTTCAGACAGAAGCTTTCTCTCAGTAAATATATTCTGCTCTTCACCTCTGTTGTTCCTAAAATTCATTCTTCGATTTTAGAGAACACACGAACTCACAGACATAGTAGGTTGGGCGTTTCATTCACCTGTATCAAAAGGACAAGAAACAAAAAGAAAGAAAAGATGGAAACAAAGCTTTTGTAAATAAGGAGGGGAATTCGATTTCTGGTACAAAAAAAAAAATGGAAGGGGAAAGGGAGAGGAACGGGGTACGGGGGAAAAAGGCAAGATACAACATGCACAGGTAAAATCTCCCTATGGTGAATGTTATAATTACATGTACCTAAAATGCACTAATACAAAAAAAAAGTCATATTATGCCCAAGGCAAGGGTGTTTATAATACAGGGTTACTAACGCTGTCTTTAGTTAAAGTATAATTTACATACAGTAAAGGACTATAGGTATACAACCTAATTAATTACACCTTCCTGTACATTAACTGCTATCAGATCAAGAAAGCCCAGCAGGCCACGCAATTCCCTCTGATTCCTGCCCCCAGGCAATGTCCTGCCTCAGCAGTAATCATGCTAAATTCTATTATCAGGCATTATTTCTACTTGCCAGGCAGGCACTTAAGCCATTGAGCTAAACCTCCAGCCCTTTCTGCTTGTTTTGAATGCTGTACAAATGGAATGACTCATGGTGTTTTTTGTTTGCTTGCTTGCTTGCTTTCTTTCTTTTCTTTTCTTTTCTTTCTTTCTTTCTTTCTTTCTTTCTTTCTTTCTTTCTTTCTTTCTTTCTTTCTTTCTTTTTCTTTTTTTTTTTTTTTTTTTTTTGCCAAGGATCAAACTCACAAACTTGCACTTGCCAGGTAGGTACTGTGCTGCTTGAGCTAAATCCCTGGTCCTCATTTTTTTTTTCTTCTTTCTTTCATCTTTTTTTTTTTTGGATACAGGATCTTGCTACATAGTTCAGGCTGTCCTTGAACTCACTTCGTAATCATGGCTGACCTTCAATTCATGGCAATTCTCCTGCCTCAGCCTCCTAAGCTCTGGCATTACGGGAATACACCACTATGCCTGACTTTACCAGTGCTTCTGAGATTTTGCAGTGGTACTGTATATACTCATAGCATGTTTTTAATTGGTGTTTAGTATTTCACTCATGAACACACTATAGTTTATTCATTCCATTGTGGGTTTTGTATGTTTGTTTGTTTTTGTGGTGAGGATCAAACAGCAGGACTTGTTTTTTTTTTTTTAGGCAGGGTCTTGATATGTAGTTCAGGTTGGCCTTGAACTCACAGCGATCCTTTGTCTCAGCTTCCCAAGTGCTGGAATTACAGGTGTGCGCCACCTTGCCAGGCTCTCTTGCTTGCTTTTTGGAACCATAGTCTCACTATGTAGCCTGAGCCAGCGTTGAATTTGTGGCAATCCACCTACTTCAAACCCCCTCCCCAATTATGGACTGTGCTACCACACCCAGCTAAGACTATTTCTTTTGCTTTTGTTTTGAGACAGAATCTTATTATATAATTCAGGCTGGCCACCACACCCAGCTTCCACCATCTCTTGATCCTCCTTCCTCTTGGAAAAAGATCTACTTCCTTACCTCCCATTTTCTACATTTTATTTTGCTTTTTACTGCATCCATATTTTGTGTATCTCATATAAGAGAAACTATATGATAACTTGTGTGTCTAATTTATTTCACTTAATATTTTGGTCTCAAAATCTATTCTCCTGCGAAAGTCTCAGGCTTATCCTGCTTTGTGGCACAATAGTCCTCCTCTATGCCCAAACACACATACTGTCCTCATCCATTCACCTGTTGATGGACAGGCAGGCCGCTTCCAAGGTTTCGCTGTTATGAATCGTGCTGCTATAAACATGGGCATGCACTGTAATGTGATGTTTTTAATTCTTCTGGGAATATGCCCAGGAGGGGGACAGCTAAGTAGATTGATTGTGTGTTTGAATTTCATTTTTCTGTCTCTGTAGTCAAGCTCCTTAATCAGTACTGGGAGCACCCTTCCTGCTTGGCTCCTCCCTCTATGAAGAGGTCTGCCCGGCAGGCACTGTGCCATTTCTAGGTATCTTGTTTATTTACATTTTTTTTTTTTGGTACAGGGGATTGAACTCATGACCTTGTGTTTGCCAAGCAGGCACTTATGCCGTGGAGCTAAACGGCGTTGAGTTTATTTATTTGCAGTACTGTGGATTGAACCCACAGTGAGTTATATCCCTAGCCCTTTTTAAAAAATTTTAATGTCTGTTTGTTAGTTTATTTATTTATTTAGAGACAGGGTTTTGCTATGCATTTCAGGCTGCCCTTAAAATCATTATGTAGCCCAGGCTGGCCTCAAACTCACAGCAATTCTCCTACCTCAGCCTCTTGAGATTACAGGTGTATACCACCATACCTGGCTTACTTTTTACTTTTGGGACAGGGTTTTGTTAAATCATTAAGTTGCAGGCCGGGGATTTAGCTCAGTGGCATAAGTGCCTGCCCAGCAAGTGCAAGTTCATGAGTTCGATCCCTGGTACCGCAAAAGAAAAAAAAAAATCATTAAGTTGTCCAAGCTGGCTTTGAACTTATGATGCTCCTGCCTCAGTTTCCCAAGTACTGGGCTCAAAGGCAGAATGCTTGACTGGCATGAGATATATATATATATATATATATATATATTTTTTTTTTTTTTTTTTTTTTTTTTTAAATTGGGGCTAGGGGTCAGGGATTAGCTCAGTGGCTCAGTGTCTGCCTGGCAAGCACAAGGTCCTGAGTTCAATTACCAGTACAAAAAAAAAAAATCCAGGTGTGGTGGTGCACGCTTGTAATCCCAGCACTCAGAAGGCTGAGGCAGGAGGACTGTTGCAAGAGACCAGCCTGAGCTACAAAGTCAGCTCCAGGGAAGCTTGAACTGCATACCAAGTCCCTGTCTCAAAAAGACGAAAAAAAAAAAAATCAGGGCTGGGAGGACATCAGTTAACTTTTCCTTTTTACACCCTGGTTGTGTATTTTTGGATTTGCCTGTGTAAACTTGGGCAAGTTGGACAGCCTCTCTGAACCTTCAGTTCCTCATCTGTCAAGGGGAACAGGTACAGGTGAGAATGAAAGGCAATGGAACTCAGGAAGCGCCCCCTTGCAGGCTGGTGTGCAGACAGGACACAGCTGCGGTGGCCCTACCTGGGGCAGGCTGTGACTCTTCCAGGGTCTCTGTGAGCGAGTCCCACAGGGCCCCTGTGAACTTGGGAAAGGGAGGGGAGGTGTAAGAGGAGAAACTGTGGCCCGGCCTGTGGTGTGGCCGCCCCCACCTAGGTGCTTCCGCAGGGAAACTTCTTGTTTTTTGCCACAACCCAGGGAGATGAAAGTGATGCCCCTTTCACAGGCTCAGGCCCGGGCTCAAGGACCCTGGTCTGCTCTGCGGAGCCCAGGCAGGTGCAGGAGCAGGACATTACAGCGACACCTTTGATGTGGCTGGAAAGAGGCAAGACAAGTGGCTGGACAGGCCACAGTGGGGCCCTGTGTGGGAACAACTACCATAGGTCAAGGGGACAATGAACATTATTTTGGCTTATCTTGCTACGTGGCACAGACTGGCCTCAAACTCATGGTGATCCTCCTCCTGCCTCAGCCTCCTGCATGCTGGGATCACAGGTGTGCGCCGCAGTGCTGGCTGGAAAGGAGTCTTGGAGCTGGAAGGGAGCCTGGAGACCCACCAGGGCAGGGTCTCCAGACGAGGAGCCTGGGGTGCAGCCAGGGATTGGCAAGAGCAGCCTGGCAACTGGGGGCCCTAGCTTCCCTGAGTACCCTTTATGGTCCTCTGGCTGGGTGCTGACTGAGGCACAGCCCTGGGCTCTCAGTGACCACAACAGCAAAGACAGCGAGGACTGTGTGGGTGAGGACGGGAACAGGATGTGTGTGGGAGCCGAGAGTCGGGGAGAACTGCTCGGCACACACTAAATTAATTACCAGCAGATCCACATCTGGGGAGGTCGTGTTCTGCCCAGGTGCCTGCCACAAACTTGCCCTCATGGCAGCCGGGCTGGTGGCAGCTCTCCGGAGCCTGAGGCGGGAGGATCCCTTGGTTCCTTGGGACTGGGGTCTGGGGCCAGCAGGGGAACACAGGGAGCCTGGCTCTACATACAAATAACAGTCTGAAACTTTTGAGGCCACCCCCCACTTCTATCCTAGCTATCTGGTGAGTCCTCCCTGGGCAGCCCCCACCTGCTCCTCTATCTTGCTCTTCTTTTGAGACAGGATCTTATTACGTAGTTCAGGCTGGTCTTGAATACTATGGAGGACAGACTGGCCTCAAACTCATGGCAGTCCTTCTGCCTCAGCCTCCCCAGTGCTGGGATTATAAACCTGCACCACCACATCTGACTCCCAGGTGGGACAGGGACCCAAATCCCTGTCTTTCTCCATCAGCCTCCTCTCCCGTCACTCTTCCCTCTAAGTCTCTCTGCTCACTACTGCTGCTTCCCACATGCATTCAGGGAGCTAAACCTGGTGCACCTCTGTAATCCCAGTGCTGGAGAGGCTGAGGCAGGAAGATCACTTGGAGTTTGAGCTACATAGTAAACTCAAGGCCAGTCTGAACTATGTAACCTTAGCTCAAAACAACAAAAACAAAAACAAAGCACACAGGCCCTGCGGTTTATTGTCACGTTTCCCTGCTCTGCTCTGACAAGTGCTGTTCTCCTACTCCCTCTTGTGCTGCCTTCCAGATCTCTTTCAGCCCCACTCCCTAGGGTTCCTCCCCAGACCACTCCTTGACCTCTGCCCTCTGCCCTCCATCCCAGCTGAAATCATCACTTTCCCTTTCTCATCCCCATGGCAACCAGGTATTTCCCTGCCACACTGCCCTGTAGCATTGTTCAGGGCTGGCTTTCTCTTTCCCCATCTCACCAGTAACTTCTCTGAGGTGCAACAGTGCTGAGAATTCTACAACTCACACCCAGGCCCCAGCACCTTCTTTTTATAGTTAGCACACTTGCTTCATTCTACACCTTTTGTCATGTCACTACCTTTCTCTGCCCCTATCCATCTATTAACCCACATTCACGTGTTTTTGAGACAGTATTTCACTATGTAGTTCAGGCTGGCCTAGAATTTGTGGCAATCCTCCTGTCTCAGCCTCCTGAGTGCTGGGATTACACATGTGGGTCAGTAGGGCTGGCCCAGATCATCCTTTCCTGTCAGTCACCTTTGAGCTTTGGTCCCCATTGCCTTTGGACAAAAAGTGTGGCTTCCTGGTGGGCTTCGGTTGTTGATGACCTCACTAAAGATCAACACAGCTGCCCGTGACGGGGGAGGGACTTAGTGTGTTATAGCAGGTAAACGCAGGGAGAGGTGGAAGGGAAAATTCTCACTGTGCAAATGGTCAATGAAGTTCGGTTTAGAAAAGAATCATTACTGAGCACCAACTATCTCCAGGGTATATTCTAATAAAGTGCAGGATAAAAGCATTTTGTTGTTGTTGTTGTATTTTTGAGACAGGGTCTTGCTATGCAGTTCAGGCTGGCCTTGAGCTCACTTTTTAGCCCAGGCTGGTCTGGAATTTGCAAGGATCCTCCTGCCTCAGCCTCCCAAGTGCTGGGATTATAGGTGTGCACCACTGTGCCTGGTTTGAAGCATGTTTTAAAGAGTCTGTCAGCCTGGACTACAGCCTGGACTACACAGTGAGACCCTGTCTCAAAATATGAAAACCAAAGACAAAAACCATGGAGATTTTGATGATCAGTAATCAAGAAGAAGCAAATGACTCCATAAGAAAAAGCTAAACCACTGACCTGCAGTTTACCAGCAGGAATCAGGAAAGAAGATTGCCACAAAGAAGCCCTGGGGGGGCATCAGAACAAACCTCCAAGGCTGGTCTCAGAGAATACTAGGCAAACCCTGTCTCAACAAAACAAAACGAAACGAAACAGAAGAAAACATGTCTGTCACAAATTGTGGATTAACTGGAGGAAAAAACAAAAACTACAGAGAGAAATCAGAAAGCACCTTATCCTGATGACCAAAATTAATGCCGCTAGTGAAGGGCACTCCAGTATGATGCTTGAGGGGACCCTGTGTCCCATTTGGAGCATTCTGGGCTGGGTAGGGTAGAACCAGGAGGAAATGTGAACTATCCCAAATTAGAGGAAGTCTGATACAAATGGGGGAAGCTATGTTCTCCAAAAATGTCAGTGTTACAGAAGACACACACACACACACACACACACACACATGCACACACATGCATGTACACACGCATGCAGGCACACATGTTCCACATAACTGAAACTAGAGAGATGCTGGAAACCTGGGTTTATTGGTACACCCGTGTAACCCCAGCACTCTTGGAGGCTGAGGCAGGAGCCTAGCAACTATGAGCCTAGCCAGGGCAATTTAGTGACTCAGAGAGAGACTCTGTCTTGAAATAAAAAATAAAAAGGGCTGAGGATGTAGCTTAACGCAAAAGCCCTGGGTTCAAACCCCAGTACCACACACCCACACACGAGACACAGCAGTGGAACACAGTATTCAATCCTGGACAGGTTGGTCTTTCAGAGGAGAAAAAAAATGCTATAAGGGGAATCATTAGGACAACTGACAAAATTAGAATCTGGCTGATAGATAAATGAGTGAAAGTTCCCAAGTTTGCTATCTGTGGTTATTAAGGGAAGCACACTGGAATACTTAGAAGTAGAAAGTGCGATATATGTGAGTTACATGCAAATGGATCCCAAGACATTACTTTTGTGTGGGGTGTGTGTGCAATGCATAATTAAGTAAACGTGCAAAAATGCTAAAAATAGGTGTCTCTTAGGGCAGGCTATGTGGGCTGCTCATGCAGTTTTCTTTCTCCAGCTTTTCAGTAAGTGTGAGATTATGTCTAAGCAGAATGTTTTTAGAGCCCCCCTGCAGTGCTCCAGAGCCCTAACTGAGTCATCGGGGGTAGCACCCACATTGCCCAGCTCTTTCAAAAATAGAAGTTGCTGCCCGGTCTGCCAAGTGCCTGACTCTCGGCTGAGTGAAGAGAGCCAAGGACTAAGACAAATGTCCTGTAAGAGAATCCCTTCTTTCTTCCAGGTACTGAGGATTGACCCAGGGGCCTTGTGCTGAGCCATATTCTTAGCACTTGTAAACTGTGCCCTGAGGGTCCTGTGCCCTCCCTCCCTTTATTTTGAGACACCCTCCTCACGCTAAGCTGCCCAGGAATGGCTCAGAGTTGCAATCCTCCTTGCTCCTACATGCATCTTTATGTTCAGCTCTTCCTGGAAAATCTTAGCACTGGCTCTCCCTGGGGGCTTGCTGAATTGGAAAGAGTCGCTAGCTGGCTCATGGGCTTCTAACTGACATGGCAAGTTCGGAACAAGGGCTCTGAGGGTTGGCTCTGCCTCCCCGTCTCCTCCTGTCTGCTCTGCTGGGAGACGCTGGCCTGCTCCTCTGTGGCGTAAAGCAACAATCAGCAGAACTTACATTTTTTTTTTCTTTCTTTTTTGAGACAGGTTCTGGCTGTAGAGTCTAGGTTGGTCTTGAACTCACTATGGAGTCCAGGCTAGTCTCAAACTAGCAGTGATCCTTCTGCCTCAGCCTCCCAAGTGCTAGGATTACAGGCATATGTCAAATTGGCAAGCCAAGACCTGCCAGTGTACTGATATGTCTGGTGTATGCCATGTTCTTAAAAATGTTCAACTAGTACCCAACACTCAAAAGTTAGGATATTTGTCTAAGAATATAGCTGTCTTCTCTGACCACATTGGGCTACATTTGAAGCAACTGGCAGCAACTGGGTACAGTTGGGGTTGGTGCTTGCCTGTTCCTCCCAGCACTTAATATTATGATAGATGTGGCACATGCCTATAATCCTAGCATCTGGGAGGCTGAGGTAGGAGGATTGTTGCAAGTTCAAGCCCAGCCTGGGCTACAAAGTAAGCTCAAGTCCAGTCCAAACCCTGTCTCAAAAAAAAAAAAAAATTATGACAAATGAATTTGATCACTTGTGCTTTTTTGTTTCTTTGTTTTTGGTATTGGGAAATCAAACTCATGACCTTGTGCTTGCCAGGCAGGTGCTGCGCTGCTGAACCATATCCCTGTCCCCGTTTGTTTGGTTTTAAGATAGGGTCTTACTATGTAGTTCCAGCTGGCCTTTAACTTACTATGTAGCATGGACTGGGCTTAAATTCATGGCTGCTTCTCACTTGCAATTTTTGGTTGGCCTCTGGATGAGAAGCTCTCAAGGTATCCTGCAATTCACAGCCTCTCTGACCATGACTTATCTCTTTAGTGATCTTAGGTGCTGAACCAGAAGTTGGATGTGAGGTGCAGAAGCAATAACAACCAAGATTAAAGCCAGGCATGGTAGCCACATACTTGAAAGCCCAGCACTTGGGAGGCTGAGGCAGGAGGATCACAGTGAGTTTGAGGCCAGCCTAGACTACATTATGAGTTCAAGGCCAGTGTGGACTACATAAGAACCTATCTCGAAAAACTAAAACCAAAACTAAAAACCAAGATGAGAGCTGTCTCCATTACATTAATGTCTGCCTGGCAAGTACAAGGTCCTGAGTTCAATTCCTGGTACCAAAAACAAAAAAATTAATGTTGGCAGGGCTGGATTCTGCTTAAAACCCTGACATGAAGGTTGGGATCAGAATCAGGAAGAAGTTAGAGGCTTTTACTGGCAAGTGGGGATTTTGGGCAGAGTACAGAAGAACTTGGAGAGTGCCAGGTGTCTGCTGAGTGCGCCTTCACCACAAGCAGCCTCGGAGTCACAGCAGAGAGCAGTTATGGCATCCTGGAAAGACATGGGAAAACTAAACTAAAAACTCAGGAAAAACAGGAACAAAGGAAGGTGTAGAAAGGACATTGAGCAGGGAGTCAGAGAGTGTGTTCTTTGATTCTGGAACTGCCACTCAGGAGCCTTGTGACCTTGGCTCACATGTCTCAGTCTCATCCTCAGGGCTCAGTCTTGTCCTCAGGGTTCAGACAGTACCAGACACAACTGACAGGAGAGACTGTCCTGGCTTGCGGTTTCAGGGCGGGTGCCACGGGGTTGGTGTGGCAGGGAAGAGTTGGTCATGGCATGGCACACAGGAGGCAGAGGATGAGGAAGGGGAGAGCCTGAGAGAGATCAGCCTTTCTAGGATGCATGCCAGCGACCCCTCCTAACAGTGAGTGTAGCTGTAAACTCGGCAGGGGACAAATCTGCCAAGCAATACAGTGCCCCTGTGGTCACATGACGCTCTTGGCCTATCTAGATATAAACTTATACTCTATAGTCCTCAACCTCTTTCCTCAACTTCAAAATGGGATGGTTAAGCTAGAAAACTTAAAATTACTACTCGGCCTGTGTCACACTTCTATAGGATAGAGTTGGTCTAAAGGAGCAAGGATTGCAAAAAAATAAAAACAAAACAAAACAATGATTCCTGCCAGGTGTGGTGGCTGTTGCCTGTAATCCCAGCACTAGGGAGGTGAGGCAGGAGAATCATTGTGAGTTCGAGACCAGCCTAGGTTACAAAGTGAGCTCAAGGCCAGCCTGAACTGCATAGAGAGACCCTGTCTCAAAAAGACAAAAAAAAAAAAAAAAAAAAGATTCCTAACTGCTAGCGAGCACTTACTGTGGTCCACATCTTACTGGCCTTTGGCATATTGGACTGTCCTTTTGGGGGTGGGTTCTAGGTTCTGTCTTTCTTGAACAAAGAATTGGCCAAGACATGCACAAATGATAGCAACTTTTTATAAAAAGCAGGAAAAAAAATTAGGCTCTGTAGAGCAAGTTTGGACCAAATTTTTTTTATCAACTACACTACAAAAGTCCTTCCTTTTTTTCCTTTTTAATACTGAGACTCCAACTCAGGACTGGTTGCACTTGCCAGGCAGGCAGGTGCTGTGCCCCTGAGCTCTATCCCTGGCCTCAGGATTTTTTTTTTTTTTTTTTTTGAGACAGGGTCTCACTATGTAACCCAGGCTGGCCTTGAGCTCACTGTGATTCTCCTGCCTCAGCCACACTCCCACATTTTTGTTTGTTTTGTTCTGATGGTTCTGATTATCAAACCCAGAGCCTTTACACAGGCTAAGCAGATGCTGAGCCACCAACCTGCACTCCCTGCCTATACATCCCCCATGGATGCAAGCACATTCTTTTCTACCATTGTGGCTAAGTGCAATTCCAACTGATCTACATGGACAAAAAGCCCTGGAGTGCAAGTTGAGAAACCACGAGAGTCCTGCTATGCTGGGAACCGGCAGTGTGGCCTTGGGCAAGCATTTCCCATCTGAAGCCTCAGGTTCCTCCTCTCAGGCAGGGGCAGGCACCGTCCAGCGCCGACTTCTCACCTCTTGCTCTCTGCCGGCTCACTGTGCAGTGTGGGATGTGAGGCTTCCTTCCCCTGACATGAAACTGCTTCTTTCAAGGTCCACTCTTTCCTCATTCCTGTGACTTTAGGACTGATGACAATAACCTGTGTGTACCCTTTGTGTGGCTGTAATGAAACATACACTTTTGAGGGTTCCCTGAATGCTGTCTCCCCACCTACATCCTTGATCTCTTCTCCTTTGATTGATTTAATTTACCCACCTCTATTTTTTTTTTACTTTAAACAATTTATTTGACTGAAATGGACTTCCATTTATTTAACTGAAGTGACTTCCATTTTATTTTGACAAATCTTTGCCCCATGGTGATCTTTTCCCCATTGGATCTTCAAGCCAATATAAATATTTCATAAATATTTGGCCATTTGGGATATACCTACACAATACCTCAGCAGTATCTTTCAGCAAGAAAAACACTAGCATAAAGACCTGACACAATTAACTAGGTAGAATGAAAATCTGCTCCAGATATTTGTTTCTGGAGTAAAGGCACCACACTTGCCCAATTAAGAAAACCATCCTTACAACATAGGATGATTTTTCATTCCTAAGTAGGGCCCAGAACACTTAGCTGCCAAGTAGGTGCTGAATGGTGGAGCTCACTCCCCAGCTTATGCCATGAATTCATAGGGAATGGGTTCCAGCAACTCAGGCTCCTTCCCATTGGTCCTCACAAAGTGTGCTTCTCCGGGCGGAGCAGGCTGGCGCTTTAGTTGAACCCAGGTACCCTTCTCTTTCCTTCTTTTTCTGATCATTTTCCTTGACACATTTCAGGAAGCTATCTCGACTCTTTGAGTGTTTAATATGCTCAATATGCACATTAATCCTCTTGGCAAGTATCTTGCCCTTAACTTGGTTGCATACAACAATGCCAACAACATGCGGGGTAACACTGTAGACTCTTCCTGTTTTGCCATGGTGACACTTGTGTGGCATTCCTTTTTGTACAGTACCCATTCCCTTGATGTCTACAATATCACCCTTTTTGTAGATTCGCATGTATGTGGCCAAAGGAACAACTCCATGTTTTCTAAAAGGCCTAGAGAACATATACCGGGTTCCCCTCCTCCTTCCCTTTGTGTTCGTCATTTTGGCAAATTACTGGAAGATGGCGGTTCCGGCCAAAAGGCTTTACCCACCGCTAAAAGCAGCATGGAGGGGGAGCTACCTTTAGAATAATGGGGCACTGTGCCCACCTCTGCCTCTGAACTCACTAATTATTGCTCCTCTTGAGGCCTTAAATGAGAGGATGAATCTCACCTCCCCCGTTGCTTTGCTCTCTGGAAATTCCAATTTAGGCTTCCTGTCATTCTGAGACTAGCTGGGCCTGCATAATCATCCTATTTTGGCTCTCTTTTTTTTTTTTTTTGGTACCGGGATTGAACCCGCGACTTTGTGCTTGCCAGGCTGGCACTTAAGCCACTGAGCTAAATCCCCGGCCCCAATCATTCCATTTTGAGTTGAGGGAAGAGGTTCACGGCTGTAGAATGTGTCAGTTTATATCTAGATGCCCCAAGAGCCTCATGTGCCCACAGGCAGTGACTGGGGTCATAAGGACACTGTACTTAACACACCTTAATTCTTTTTAAATTCCCTTTACTCCCTCCCCCAATTATTATATTGTTGTCTTTTTTTTTTTCTTTTGTCTTTTTGAGACAGGGTCTCTCTATGCAGTTCAGGCTGGCCTTGAGCTCACTTTGTAGCCCAGGCTGGTCTGGAACTCAAGGATCCTCCTGCCTCAGCCTCTCTAGTGCTGGGATTACAGGCGTGAGCCACCACGCCCAGCTATATTGTTGTCTTTTTGAGACAAGGTTTTGCTATGCAGTTCAGGCTGATCTTGAACTCACTTTGTAGCCCAGGTAGGCCTCAAACTCAGCACCCTGCCTCAGCCACCCCAGTGCTGGGACTACAGGTGTGCGGCACCACGTCCGCTCCAAATTATCTTAAATACATCGGTCTTAACCAAATATACCCCAAACTGAAATCAGTTTTGTCTCTCATCCAAGTACTAACAAGCCCTGTGCTTTAGCTTGCAAGATCAGAGGAGAACTGGTGTGTTCAGGCGGTATGGCTGTAGATTGGAATCACTTTTGTGATCAATTATTTCAATTGCGACTAATAATAAGTATTTTGTATTCTTTTTTCTGTATTGTTTCGGAAATCCAGTGTGTTTATATTTACAGCCATTCTCAACTTGGACCAGCCACGTCTCCATCACAGATAGCAGAGGCCAAACTGGAAAGCTCCCAGCTGCTCCTCCTCCCGGCCCCTCCCGACCCCTCCCAGTCCCTTCTAGCGAGCAGCGGGACGCGCCCGAGGCCCCGCCCAGTTACGTCACAGAGCCCACAGCCCGGCCTGAGGGACCCGCGCCCAGCCCCGGGTACCCGACCCTTCATATTCCCCGGCTCTTGGTACCCGATCTTTACAAGCAAGCGGCCGCTGTCACAGCACAGCCGGCGCGGGTGAGAGGCCCGTTTGGGCACTCGCGAGCCCCAGAGCAGCGGTGTAGACCCCCACGCTCACCTCACCCTCAACGGCCTCCGCGCGCGCTGCTTCCACGGGGAGGGCGAGGTGCCAAGGCCGGCGCCCATTGGCTCGCGGCGACCCTCAGCCCGCCTCCCCGCCGCACCTATTGGTCGGGGCGGCAGCGTCCGTAGGGTAGGCGGTGGTGACGCCCCGTCCCCGCCCGGGCCTTCAGGAGGGAGACGAGGAAGCGGCCACCTCCCTGCGCCCCGCCCCTCGGATCTCTCGCAGGCTCCTGCGGCTCCCGCCTCTCCCGGCTCCTCCTGACCCTTTCCCCGGCTCCGTTTCCAGCTCCAGCTCCGGCTCGGTTGCGGCGGCGGGTAGGTGCAGACGCCGGCGGGTGCCATCGGAAGGGCGAACCTCAGAGTCTTCTGGGGCTGCGAGCGGCGCCCCCAGGCAGACCGGGACCCCTCAGGGCCCGCCTGAAGTGGGAAAGGGCGGCGGCCGCGCGCCTGAGGGCCGCAGGGGCGTCGAGCACGGGGCAGGCGGCGGCCTGAGAGCGACCTTCGGTCCTTTGACGTGGGAGGGAGCGGGGCGGGGTGGAGGGCCAGGGGCCCGGCGTGGGCTCGGGATGTCGGGGACACGGGAGTCGCCTCCCGAGGAGTTTGGTCTGGTGGTGTGGGACCAGGGTGCGCCCGGGGGACTGTCCCCTGGGAGTGACGGAGGTCTGCGCTGCGGCCCCCTTCGGGCGTGGCCCTGGCGCTTAGGGAGCACCACTCGTTTCTGTGCGCGGCCGTGGCGTGCAAATGGGTCCCCGACATTGAAGGTGTAGGACAGCGGAGTGGAGATGGGGACCGTGAGAGGCGATTGGAGACGTCGCCCAGAGCGGAGATTGCGCCGGAGCACATTTTTCGTCGGTGTTTTCCCTGAGTTCATTTTCAGTTGAAATCGCCTCGTGGAATGGTCTTAGGGGTTTGGGTCATCTCCAGGAAAGTGTAAATCTAACTGCATTTGCTACTTTGCGGAGGAAACGGGACTTTTGTTTTAGGACCCAAATCCGGGGTGAACCGTGCAATCCTAGGGAAGGCTAGGGTTACCCCAGCTTTAAGCTGGAAACCCCCTGTTTCCTTTCTCTTCTGTGGTCCTCTTACACTATTGCTCCCCAGGGCCTCTAGATTCTCTTTCCCTGGCTGCTGCATAGCACTGCAGTGTTGCTTTGCGTGCGCGCGCGCGAACGTGTGTGTGTGTGTGTGTGTGTGTGTGTGTGTGTGTGTGTATCTCCCGCCCATTTCCCTGCACTTTTGGCAACTGCCTCTGCTCTTTCCCAGGGATGGTTGTGGCATTGCATCAGGGGATATTTGTGCTCGTAATTTGCTCACTCAGCCCGGGAGGAGGGAGAACTGTCTGTCTGCTGCAGAGATGGGGGTTGGGGGTGATTGCCGTCCGGTTGGCTGGGTAGAGAGATGGGTGTGGTGAGGGAAACTCAGCTGCTCGAGGCCTATGGGGTAGCACTGCCCAGTCATCAGTCAGAGATTCAAAGAGCAACAGCAGCTATTTTTATAAATCAATCCTGAGTCCAAGCTGAGCACATGGATTTAGAGTGAACAGTTGTCATGCTCTAACCATTACAGGCTGGGTGTTTGGTAGACAACATTAGAGTTGCTAAGCAGGAGACTCTATAGTACCTGGGTACTTGCAAATTTCGAACTTTGCTTTTCTCAGCTCTCTAGAATGAGACTGTCTCCAGAGATGATCTTCTGTCTATCTATCTATCTATCTATCTATCTATTTATTGATTTATTTTTGGTTTTTGGAGACAGTTTTGCTGTGTTCAGGCTGGCCTTGAATTTACCGCGTAGCCCTGGATGGTCTAGAACTGGTGTCATCCTCCTGCCTCAGCCTTCCACAATGCTGAGGTTACAGGCATGTGCCACTACCCCCAGGATTTAA
This sequence comes from Hydrochoerus hydrochaeris, assembly GCA_004027455.1. NCBI lineage: Eukaryota > Metazoa > Chordata > Mammalia > Rodentia > Hydrochaeridae > Hydrochoerus > Hydrochoerus hydrochaeris. The sequence continues at coordinate 52,286 of PVLA01001062.1, forward strand.
TTTTATTTACTTATTTTGAGACAGGGTCTCACTAAATCACAAAACTGCCCAGGCAGGATCTTCCTGTCTTGGCCTCCTGTTGTGTTGGGATTATAGGTCTGCACTACCACCGGGGGTGTTCTTTAAATCAAATGCATGGAGTTTGATGGTCCCCTGTAGCACTTCTTTTCAGATGAAATGTTTTAGTTTTCTTTTCAAATTTAGTTTCAAAATAATGAAGTCACTAAACTAATTACTAGTTCTGTTTGCTGCTGCCGGAATCGAGACTAATAGAAATAAGAATTTACAGATAGTTAAGAGTTAAGGGCCGGGCTTCTGGCCCAAGTGGTTTGACCCACAAGTGGTAGTTTAGAAACTTCAGAATTTTGGTTCACATGGTATGATGATTCAGGTGCTTGGGAATCTATTAATGCATTGTAAATTCACCAGAGACTGATAAATGAGAAGCCAGCTTATTTACATTGAAAGTACTGGGTGCCATGTACATGATTGGATTGAATTTTCCATTGGCCAGGTCATCTGTTTTTCCTGTGAGCATAGTCAATATACACAGGCAGTTGATTATAGAATAGGAAAGGCAGTGAATGTTCATTTTTATTTTTATTATTATTTTATTTTTTATTATTTTTTCATTTTGAGACAGGGTTTCACTATGCAGTTCAGGCTGGTCTTGAATTCACTTTGTAGCCCAGGGTGGCCTCGAACTCAGGAATCCTCCCACCGCCTCAACCTTCTGAGATTGGGATTACAGGCATATGCCACCATGTCCTGCCTAAATTTCTTTGCACTTTTTGATTTATTAGTACTTTTCAGATATACACTTACTTTATTTATTTATTTATTTATTTATTTATTTATTTATTTATTTATTTGTGTTTTGGTACCTGGGATCAAACTCATGACCTTGTGCTTGCCAGGCAGGCGCTTATGCCACTGAGCTAAATCCCAGTCCTATGCAAATCATTTATCATAGGGAATTTGTACCTGTACATGATTTATCTTGCTGTTTTTCTCATTTCCCCTCCCTCCTTTTAATTCTTTCCCTCCTTATTTTTACTTTATTTTTTGATACAGGATCTTGCTGTATAGTTCAGGCTGCCCCTGAACTCACTATGCAGCCCAGGCTGGCCTTGAACTCATGACAGTTCTCCTGCCTCAGCCTTTCTGAATGTTGGGATTACAGGGGTGCACCTTCACTCCCAGTTTCCCTTCCTTACTTGCAAAAGCTTTGTTTCCATTTTTTCCTTCCATTCTCTTTTTGTTGTCCTTAAGGATTTTTTCTTTTTGTCTTTTTAAGACAGTGTTTTTTTTTTTTTGGTACCAGGGCTGGGGCTCTTTTTTTGTCCTTAAGGGAAAAATTTTTTTTTGTCTTTTTAAAATAAGGGTTTTTTTTTTTTTGGGGTACCAAGGCCCAGGCTTTAATTCATGACCTTGCACTTGCCAGGCAGATGCTTGTGCCACTGAGCTAAGTCCCCCCTCTCCATGAAACAGGGTTTTGCTATGCAATTCAGGCTGACACTTTTTAGACCAGGCTGGCCTCAGTGATACTCCTACCTCAGCCTCCCAAGTGCTACTTGGGGGCATTTTAATTAAGTTATGAGGTTCATTGAGTTTCCCTTAATGTTCCTTTGAAAGATCATATGTATTAAAGATGTGTATGATCTTACCAATGCATGTTTTAACATATTTCTCTACACTATTTTAATTTTTTTTTGTTTGTTTTTGTTTTGTCTTTTTGAGACAGGGTTTCACTATGCAGTTCAGGCTGGCCTTGAGCTCACTTTGTAGCCCAGGCTGGTCTCGAACTCACAACGATCCTCCTGCCTCAGCCTCTAATGCTGGGATTACAGGCGTGAGCCACCACGCCCGGTTTATTTATTTATTTATTTTTGGTACCAGGTATGGAACTCACAACCTCACATTTTCCAGGAAGCACTTACTGCTGAGCTAAACCCCTGGCCTTAGGTGGCATAAATTTACAGCATTTGTTTTTCCTAATCTCAGTGCAGTGGTCTTTTTCTTTGTTTGAGTAGGCACCGGGGATTAAACCCAGGTTCTTAGCACAGAGCTACATCCCATCCCTTTTTAAAAACATTTTTTGAGGCAGTCTTGCTAAGTTGCTGAATTGTCCAACTGGGACTTGAATTTGTGATTCTCCTCCCTTAGCCTTGTAGCCTGCTGGGATTATAAATGTTAGTACCAGAGCCATGTGTGCGTGTGTGCGTGATTTTTGAGACAGGGTCTCTATAGGCCTGGCTGGTTGTGAACTTATTATATAGCTTGGTCTTTTTCTTACCTTGTTTCTGAATTTGGTGATCCAGTTTTTAAAATATTAATTAATTAATTAATTAATTATCTTTGCCACAGGATCTTTCTATGCAGTTCCGGCTTTGAACTCGCTATGCAGTCCAGGCTGGTCTCGAATTCACAGGGTTCCTCCTGCCTTAGCCTCCCAAGTGCTAGGATTATAGGTGTACACCACCATGATCAATTAGTGATCCATTTTTTGACTCTGTTAATTTTTGCAGTTGACAGTACAAATTTTTGGCATAATTTTTCTCTTTTTAAAAATTTAAGCGTAAGTAATAGATTTGTAGGTTTTAGTTTTCCTTAAAAAGTAAGAAAATCTGAGAACATTTTGACCCTGTAGTAGGCATCTGGTTGTTTCATTTGATTTAGTCAACTTGAAAAGGAAAGCAAGTAAATGTCAGTGTTTTCACTATGTCCTTTTTTGTGTGTGCTGGGGATTTAAGGGGTGTCTCAGGTGCTGAGTACAGGCTCTGCTCTGAGTTACACCCCCAGGTCAGGTATGCCTGTCTTATCACATCAGATCAGGGAATGCCTGATACTAACCTGACAACATGTAACTCAGATGAGCTGATTAAGGTGGTGTTTCTCTACTGTAAAGTGACTTTTTTTCTTCTACTTGCTGTTAGCCAAAAATGAGTTACCAAAGCAAAGCCATGCTTCAGGGGAAGGGAATTAAGCTCTGCCTCCAGGGAGAGGTATACAAGAATTTGTGGGCATATGTTAAAGTCCCCACTGTGTGTAATAAATATTCCTGGGAACAGAAATCTGAATTCTCTGAAGGCTTCAGGTTTTTTTAGCATTTGTCAGTGACTCTTGCCTAAAGCTGCAGTTATTGTGGTCTTTTCTTTTTCTTTATTTTTTTTCTCCTCTTCTGGGTACTGAACCCAGGGCCTTCCCTGCTAGGGGGACAGTCTGCCACTGATTTAAACCCCAGCCCTTTTTATTTTTGACCTAGGATCTTCCTGAATGCCCTCTGGCTTTGAATTTGGAATCTTCCTGTCTTAGGCTCTTGAGTGCTGGGGTCACTGGTGTGTGCACCACACTTTCACTTATGGTGTTCTAATGGTGCCACTCCTTCTCCCTACTGTGAGGCAAGTGCTCTGCTCCTGCAATGTGCCACACTAGCCATGTGATCCTCTTTCCTTATTTCTGTCAGTGTTTATTTATTTATTCATTTGTTTATTGAGACATGGTCTCACTATGTTCAGGCTAGTCTTGAACTGGGGGACAGTCCTTCTGCATCAGCCTCATGAGTGCTGAGTTTACAGGCATGCACCATGATGCCTAGCTTCTGTCGACTTTTATTATTTGGAATTCTGCAAGGAAGATCCTTTGTCTCTTTCCTATTTATGTATTAAAGCTTTTATGTCAGTATGGACTTACTGTTTTTTTTTTGGTTTGGTTGGAATCCATTGCTATATTTTGTTGCTGAAATTGTTGCAGTGTTGGCCATTTTAACACTGGTACCTTTGTTCTTTGGAACCTCCCTCCCCATACCAAGGATTGAACCCAGAGCCTTTGCAGAGATACACCCACAACAATGTTTTTTTTTTTTTTTTTTTTTTTTTGAGACAGGGTGTCATTAAGCAGCTGAGTTGCCCAGGCTGGGCTAGAATTTGTAATACTCCTGTCCTAGCCAGTGCTGGAATTACAGTTGTGCCACCTCTCCTGGCTCCTCCCCCTTTTTGTCCTTTGGAAGTATTTTTTTTTTCTACCACTCTGATAAGATACTACAGTTTTATTATGTTATTTTCCGTTCCCTATCTGTAAACTCAGCCATTTTTCCAAGGAGCCCTGGAAGGCTCCTGAAACTTCCAAGGAGTTCCTTTCGTCAGAGAAAAATATTTAGAAACCAAGATCTGATGTCTGAACATGGTCAGTGCACTCCTTGTTTCTGGGCATTAATGCTTCTAGGCCCCTCAGGACAGAGCTAGGAAATAGTTACATGTATATACACATATGTAGGTCTGTTTATCTCTGTATCCTTATATAAATCTAACTGTAAACATAAATTCAGAACTCATATCTCTGATTCTAATCTGGCACTGCAGAATTCATACTAGCTTTCCTCCTCACATATTGTTTTGTTTTGTTTTGTTTCTTTGGTATTGGGGATCGAACTTGTGACCTGACACTTCTCAGGCAGGTGCTTATGCCATTGAGCTAAAACCCTGGCCCTAGCTTTCCTCTTCTTTTATTTTATTTTTTTTTTTTTGGTGCTGGGGATCGAACTCATGACATCTTATTTGCCAAGCAGGCGCTTACACAGCTGAGCTAAACTCCCGGCCACTTTCCTTTTCTTATTTGTAAATTTTTTTCTGACAAAGATAAATTTGGGTGTGTTAGCAAATAACATCTATTTGTTCAACTCTATGTGAATAAAGTAAAAAAAATTATTTTCACATAAATTTCCAAAGCATTTTTCAGTTGTTAATTAGTCTCCTATAATTCTGGTATTTTGTTATTTTTTAAATTCAGGGTACATAAATGTTAGGAAAGTGCTCTATCATGGAGAGACATTCCCAGCTCTTTTGGGTATTTTAAATTATTGTTTTAACTCAGGTGGAGAAGTGAAGTCATTTGCCTCTAGCCAAATAGGAAGTGAGTGACCTAGCTGCAGTTGATGACCTGGTCTCACTTGCAGGGCTGTGCCTGATCCCAAGCAAAATAGTCTCTTCATAATAAGTATTTTCATTCAGAAAATAACCTTTGCCCTTCTTTGGCAAGGTGTTCCTTTTAATTAAAGAAACTGCTGGTTTTGGGTCTTTTTTTTTTTTTTTTTTTGGTACCGGGGATCAAACTCAGGACTTCATGTCTGCCCGGTAGATGCTTGTCGATGAGCTAAATCCCTGAAAAAAAAAATTTTTTTTTAAACCACAGGCATAACTGAAAGGAAAATAGTTAATTTCCTGGAATTTTTTTTTTTTCAGTTTTTTGAGACAAGACTTTGCTTTGTTGTTCAGCCTGGTGTTAGACTCACCGTATAGCCCAGGCTGGCCTCAAATCTGTGGCAGTTCTCCTGCCCCAGCCTCCCAAGGGCTAAGATTACAGGTGTGTGCCATCACATCTAGCCATCTGGACTTGTTTCTAGTTAGAGAATCATAAGGATTTGAAAGAAAGATTTTGGAGATAATCTGGACACATTTTTCACACAATATGTGATTTCTTTTTTTGTTTGTTTGTGTGTGTGTGTGTTTTGTTTTTTGGTACCAGAGCTCACGGTTACCAGGCAGGCGCTTATGCACTGAGCTAAATCCCCAGCCCACAATATGTGATTTCTTCAGGTTGGTGTTGGTCCCTTCCCTTGCTTTTTTTGAGACAGTCCTATTACTTCAGGCTGACTTTGAACTCACTACATACATAGCCCAGGGTAGCTTTGAACTTGTGGTTGACCTCCTGCCTGTACCTCCTGAGTGCTGGGATTACAGAGGCCAGCCACCGTACCCAGCTGCAAATTTGTCATTTTTGAAAGATTTCCCAGATAATAATCACAGTCCTGTCTCCCTGGAGTTTCTAGTCAGTGGTTCCAATTTTGTTCTCAATAGTTGTTTTTATTTTGTGTAGCTCCAATTTCTTCTTTATAAACATTGAATGACAATTATTTTGTCCCATTTAAGTTTTTCTTTTCCAGACTAAACAGTTTTTCCTCACACATTGTGTGTGCTTTCTAATAAATCTTTTGCATGTGCATCATCCAGTGGATGTGATACAGTTTGTCAGTTATGGTCTCATCCAGAACCTCTGTTAGGCCTTGCAAATGCAGTGATCATAAAATTCATAAAATTTGGTGTGGCTGGACATGGTGGCACATGTCTGTAGTCCCGGTTGTGGGAAGCTGAGATGGATGTATCCTTTGAGCCTAGCGTTCAAGGCAAGCCTGGACAATCTAGTGAAACCTTATCTTTTGGGGTTTTTTTTTTTTTTGGCATCTGGGATCGAACTCATAACTGCTCTTGCAAGGCAGGCATTTATGTTGCTGAGCTAAATCCCCAGCCCCTTGGGTATTTATTTATTTATTTATTTAATTATTTTGAGACAGGATCCCCTTCTTGCTGTGTAGTTCAGGCTGACCGTGGACTCATAGGAGTCCTCCTGCCTCAGTCTTCTGAGTGCTGGGATTACTGGCATGCACTGCCACTCCAGGTTGAGACCCTATTTAAAAACAAACAAACAAACGGGTTATGATCCCTGTATTTGAGGAACTCAACACTTAGTAATTTTCCATCCATGCAGCTTTAAAATAAGTTATCCTATTTTCTTTTAGTTTTTTTTTTTTTCCTCCTCTCTTAGTACTGGGGACTGAACATGAGTCCAGCACATGCTCTACCACTGAGTTACCTGTCCAGCCTGTTTTTATTTTGAGACAGGTTCACTCTCAGTAAGTAGTCCTGGCCGGAACTTAAACTTGTGATTCTTTTGCCTCAGGCTTCTGTTGTTCCTCCTTCCCCTCTTTCAATACCTTCTTTTCAATGTTTATACCTGTCTGATAGCGAATTTATGTCTACTTTTTTCCCCCTTTGAAATATTATGCCACTCTTTGGTTTTGGCTTGGTTTGATTGGTTTTGTTTAATTGATTGATTGATTAAGTGTGTGAGTGTGTGTGTGTGTGTGTGTGTGTGTGTTTTGAGACAGAGTTTTGCAGTATAACCCAGCCAGGCTTTAACCTCACACTCCTCCTGCCTCAGCCTCTTGAGTGCTGGGATTAGAGATGTATATCACCATAAATCACCTTAAGTTTTCGGTAATCCTTCTGCTTCAGCCTCCCAAGTGCTGGGATTACAGGTATTCACTATCATGCCCAGCTATATCTACCTTTTTTTTTTGTATTTAACTTTTTATAGTCTTATTTTTCTTTGCTAATTTCTGTCCATTGTTCCAAAGAGATCTTTCTGAATCCTGATTTCATCACTATGTGTCTTTCTTATCCTCGTGTGTCTATAGAACTGACGTTTTCTGTTTTTACTTGATTGGTTTAAAAAAATTCACTTAGAGTGGCATCATCAGTTTATTAGTATGAGCTCCATTCTTTATTTTCTCCTTCTTTGTGGTACTTTGTAGAATATTTCTAAGAAATCTTGGTAGTGGTATTCTGCCATAGGTTGTGTGTAAAATTGTGAATATTTTATTTTATTGGTGGTGGAGATTGAACACAGGGAAAGACTTGCACATGCTAGTTTTGTATTCTACCCAGTTCTTTTTATTTTGAGATAGGGTCTCACCAAATTGCCTAGGCTGGCCTAGAATTTGCAGACCTCCTGCCTCAGCCTCCTGAGTAGCTGAGATTAGAGGTGAGATAACAGTAATACATACAATAGTATATCTCATTTTCTTCACAATAGTTGTTCTTTCAATCAGGTACAGCAAAATGGAAGGAAATACTGAACTTATAAAAACAGAATATTGGATAGAGCAATACCATTGATCAGAACAGAGCAAAACAGTGATAAAGATATTTGCCTTCTAAGAGATGGTAGAAGGAAATCCCCCATCGCTACACCTAGCAGATTAAAGTATTTCACATTTAAAAATTTTAAAGTCACAGCTAAATCTAATGGTGGTTGATTATTGATCAGTTAGGTTATGTGATTCTTTTCTAATATGACAAAGTGTAGGTACTTTCTAATGTAATTTCATTTATATGTAGTTACAGCTTCTCTCTTATTAGAGACTACCATGGAAAACTTAAAAGCTCAAAACATGCATATTCTTTTTTTTTTTGTCTTTTTGAGATAGGGTCTCTGTATGCAGTTTGGGAAGGCCTTGAGCTCACTTTGTAGCCTAGGCTGGTCTTGAACTCACAACGATCCTCCTGCCTCAGCCTCCTGAGTGCTGGGATTACAGGTGTAAGCCACCACGCCGTGCCAACATACGCATATTCTAAAGAATGAAATATTTAGGGGAAACTGGGCAGGTGGCAGGGGATAGAGGCAGTAGACCCTTAAGAAAAAGGCCGCTTCCTTTTGTGACTCCCTTCTGAGCCCTGTGTTTGTTGAACTCTGAAATTCTTAGATAATTCTTTTAGTTCATTTAACCCATTTTCTCTTTTATGAACAAAAATCCACTGAGATGATTTAGGTGAGCTCTGAATTGTTTTTTTTTCTTTTCTTTTTTTTTTTTTTTTTTGTGAGACAAGGTCTCACCATACAGTTCAGGCTGGCCTTGAGCTAGTTCACTTTGTAGCCCAGGCTTTTCTCGAATTTGTGACAATCCTCCTGCCTCAGTCTCCTGAGTGCTGGGATTACAAGTGTGTGCCACCATGCCCATCTGAATTCTTTTTTTTTTTTTTTTTTGGTACCCAGGATTGAACTCATGACCTTGTGCTTGCCAGGTAGGCGCTTATGCCACTGACATAATCCCTTGTCCCTGAACTATTTTGTTATAGGAATAATTTTTTTTTCCTTTTTGGTCGGGGATCGAGCTCACAACCTCACACTTACCAGGCAAGTGCTTGAGCCACTGAGCTAAATCCTTGGCCCAGGAAGAATATTTTTATTGAAATAATTTGGGGGAATGAGTATTACTTTGGGTGGCCAGTAAGTGATTTGTGAGTTTTGTGAGAATGGGGAGGAGAGGAGATGGGGAATAAGGTCATTTACAGGATTATTCCCCTTAGTATCAGTATTGGATGTCACCTTTAGAAGACTTTCTTCATCACATTCTGTCCTAGTCTGGGTTAAGTATTCTCCATTAGTGTTTTCATTAGTATATATCTTTGGGATTTGGTTTGGTTTTTTGAGACAAGGTCTCACTCACTGTGTAATTCATGCTTGCCTTGAATTCACTTTGTTATCTAGGCTGACCTCAAATTTGCAGTGATCCTCCTGCCTCAGCCTCTGTGATTACAGGTGTGCACTACTGTGCCTGGCTATAGAGATATTTATACAGATAAATATCTTTGGGTATATATCATTCCCTGTTTAAAAAAAATCAAGATATACAGGAATTCACATACCATAAAACTGACCATTTAAAAGCATACAATTTGGTGGGTTTTGGTTTATTCACAGCTATCACCACTAATTCCAGAATGTTTTCATCATCCACAAAAAGCCCCTCCATACCCATTCACTGTCTGTTCCTGTTTCCCCTTATTCCTGAATCTCCTGGTGATGACTGATCTTCCTGTCTCCATTTTGGACATTTCTTATGTATGCAGTCGTATAATAAATGACCTTTCATGCCTAGTTTCTTTCACTTAGCATATTGTTTTTAGGTTTATTCACATTGTACCGTGTATTATTTTATTCATTTTTATGCTAAGTATTTCACTATTTATAATGTGGCTATATTTCATATTATGTATGCATTCCTCTGTTGAAAATTTGGTGTGGTTCTACTCTTCTAGTTAACAATTTTTTAATTTTTAAAAATGTTTTAGTGAAATTGGTACAAAACTTCACAGCAGGTTACTGGGATAACAGTAATACATACAATAGTATATCTCATTTTCTTCACAATAGTTGTTCTTTCAATCAGGTACAGCAAAATGGAAGGAAATACTGAACTTATAAAAACAGAATATTGGATAGAGCAATACCATTGATCAGAACAGAGCAAAACAGTGATAAAGATATTTGCCTTCTAAGAGATGGTAGAAGGAAATCCCCCATATTTGCTATATTGCATACGTTGATCCTCCCAAGAGATACTCAAATCCCTGGCTCCCACTTGCTAATGGTGGTGGTAGGGGAATGACAATTTTTTTTTTTTTTTTGGTTGTTTTGAGACAGGATCTTGCCTGTGTAGTTCAGGCTGGGCTTGAGCTCTGTGTATCCCAGGCTGGCCTGGGACTCCAGAATGTGCTGTGATCCTCTTGCCTCAGCCTTCCCAGAGCTGATATTAGAGGCATATGCCACCACACCCAGCTTAACCTAGTTTTTAAAAAGTAGCATGTACATTTTAGTTTCAAAATAACCTCTGTTACCATTCATTTATATTTCTGTGGGACCTTACTTTCACCGCAGTCATTTAATCTTAATGGTTAAGCATCCATGCTGGGAGTAGTAGCTCAGTGGCAGTGTGCAGTGATTGTTGTGTTACGTTTTGTTTTGTTTTGTTTTGTTTTTTCTTTGATACTGGAGATTGAACTCAGAGCACTTGTGCTGAGCAGCTGAACTGTCTATCTCTGTCCTTTATTTGTTGCAGTACTAGGGATTGAATCCAGGACCTTTACACTGAGCTCTTTTTTTTTTTTTTTTTTTTGGTACTGGAGATCGAACTCATGACCTTGCACTTGCTGGCAGGCTTTTGCTGCTGAGCTATATCCCCGGCCCTGACTGAGCTCTTTTTTTTTTTCTTTCATTTTTTAAAAAATTTTAAGACAAAGTCTCCCTAAGTTGCTAAATGGACCAGAGTGGGCTCAGACTTGCTGGAGTGATGGGATTACAGGTGTGCCCCATCACCTCTGCAGCTGAGCACACAGTTCCCCAAGGTTAGACACCTTTTTCCCTTGTGGGAAGCTCAGCTGGAGTCCCTGAGGCGCTCAGAGCTGCCTATACAACATAAAAATTAAAATTTTGTTGAAGTTTATTTTTTCTTGGTTTGCTTGTGTTTTAGATGCCTAATCCATGAAGGAAAAGATTTATACCTCTGTTTCTTTAAAAAAAAAAATTTTTTTTTTTTTTGGTACCTGGGATCGAACTCACAACCTTGCACTTGCCAGGCAGGCATTTAAGCCATTGAGCTAAATCCCCAGCCCCTATCTTTTAAAAAATTTATGTTTTAGAGATCCATTTCAAGTTAATTTTTATGGTGTGAAGTAGGCATCCATAAACTTTCATTTGTGGATATCCAGTTCTTTTCTTTGTTTGTTTTTTGAGACAGGGCCTTGCTATGTAGCTGGCCTCAAACTCTTGGAAATTTTCCTGCCTCAGCCTCCCAAGGACTGGGATTACTGGTATATGCAGCCATGCCTTGCTATGATAGATTCTTTTAATATAAAACTTTATTGTAATATATTATCAGCTCTGTGCCATTTTCACTGCATTGTCTCAATTGGCTTTATTTTGTCTTGGTCTGTTGTATTTTACTACCTTCAACATAATAAAAACGATATATCTTTTTTTTTTTTTTTTGAGACAGGGTCTTGCTATGCAGTTCAGGCTGGCATTGAATTTACTAGGTAGCCCAGGTTAGCCTTAAAATTGTGTTGATCCTCTGGCTTCAGCCTTCTGAGTGCTGGAACCACAGGTATGTGCCACCACGCCGAGCCTAACATTTATGTATGTATGTATGTATGTATGTATGTATGTATGTATTGGTACTGACCTGGTGCTCGCCAGGCAGGTACTTATTACACTGCTGAGCTAAATCCCGGGTCCCTTAGCCTAACATTTAAAAATTTACCCTTTCAGTGTTTTTTTTCTCTTCCTGAATTCACAAAATTGTTTCACTGTCACCACTAATCTAATTTACCACTACAAAGGAAACTATGCCAGTTACTACTTTCTCACTTCTCCTAGCTCCTGGCAACTACTAACTGGATTTGCTTGTGTTTCATGTAAATGCAATTAGATGCTAGGTGGCCTTTGTATCTAGCTTATTTCACTTAGCATGTTTCCAGCATTATCCTCTAGTACTTCATTTTTATGGCCGTATAGCAGTCCATTATACATGATGTTTGTCCATTCATCAGTTGAATTGAATGTTTGGGGATGTTTTTGCTTTTTTTTTTTTTGAGATAGAGTCTCACTAAATTACCATCTTGCCCAGCTTGTTTATGTTTTGTTTTACTTAATTATTATGAATAATGATTCTAGGGCTGGGATTCAGCTCTGTACGTACCTGCCTGGCAAGCACAAGGTCATGAGTTCAGTCCCTAGTACCACAAAACAAAACAAAAACAAAATGATTCTATAAACATTTGTGCACAAGTTTTTGCATGATGTATCAGTTCGTTTCTCTTGAGTATATGCCAACTAGTGGAATTGCTGGGTCATATGGTAATTATATTAACTTTAAACTGCCAAATTGTTTTCTGAAGTGACTTGCATCATTTTATACTCCTCTCTCTGGGTTTTGGAAGTCTCCTTCTCAAGGTGTTTTCTAGTTCTTTTTCTGTAGCAAAGTGGAAAACTAAGCAGAAAGCAAAGCAGAAAATATGGTAGCAAAGTTTTATTAAAAGTAGGAAAAGAAACAGGCTCTGTAAAACAAGTGTGGGCCAAGTGCAAGCAGGAAAAGAAGTGCACCCTACAGCATGAGGGTGGCCATCCTGCAAGAGAGAACACAGTGGCAGAGCCTCAGTGTGGGTGTCCTTTTTGTGTCACCCAAGACTCAGGATGAGGTCAGGTCTCGGCTGTCAAATGGCAAACCCGCTTGAGGTCTCAAGAGAAGTGTGCGTGCAGGGCTTTGGGAACCATTTTGTGCCTAATGCCCTGGGATCTTCTCTCTTTCCTTCCCCTTTTCCCTTCCCCTCCCCTCCTCTGTTATTTTTGGAGACAAGGTCTTACTATGTATCTAGGCTGTCCTTGAACTCACTGTGTAACACAGGCTTGGCCTCAGCCTCCCATGTGCTGGGATTACAGGTGTGTCCACCTCTGTGATTGTCCTGGGATTTTCTAATTAACAGGTTATACCTACTTCTCCAGTGTGTTTTGCCACACCCTAATCTGTCTCACTCCTACTTCTACAGTGTGTTCTACAGAGTGTTCTAACTTCTCTATTATAATAGATTGATAAATACACGTTACTGCCAGAAAATGTGTAAATTTAAGACATTTGATGCATTGTAAGATTGCTTTCCAAAAAGGTATATGTTCTCACTAAAGCTTATTTCTTTATACTCTTGTTAGCAGTGAGAATTATCATTAAAACTTATTATTGGGCTGCTGAACCTTGTGCCTCACATGTTGAAGGTACTGAGTTCAATCCCCAGCACAGAAAAAAAATCATTAAAATTTCCATTAACATTATTAATTTACCAGATTAAAAACAAGATAATCCAAATGTTTTATTGACACATTCCCATTGGCATTATTGGTGCTATTTCATAGAATTTTTTTTTTTTTTTTTTGTACCAGCGATCGAACTCACAACCTCATGCTTGCCAGGCAGATGCTTGTGTGGCTGAGCTATATCCTTGGTGACATTCCAAATATTTTAATCTCATCTGATTTTTTTGAAACAGTGACAGTGGTATTGCATAGTCCTATAACTAAGATGAGGTTCTTTGATGTAGCCTTTGCCAGCTACTCAGCCAATTTAGCAGGTTCCCTTTCAGTAGATTGTCTTGGGCTGGGTATATTTTAGGAGCGTCTGCAAGCTATCCAGGCAGCTGTTTTGTAGCACGCTATAATGAGACAACATTTATAATTGGGACAAAAATGTTTGAAGAGTGTTCTGAACAACTTCATATGCTCATTATAGAGTGAGGCTTTCTGAGATGCCTCAGAGGCAAACCAACCAGCTTAATTCAGGGACATCAATCAAGGGACAAGTATTGTGTTTCAACGATGAGCTGGCCTAAGAGTCTGAGGTAGACATGCTAAAATTAATAAACTTTGCAATGATCAGTGGCAGACAGCTCTAGGACAGCATTAATAGCAGTAGCCTGGGGTGTTAGACTTAGGTTCATGTCTACCTTAACCTTGTAATAGCGGTCAGGTCTGGGTGAGTTCAAGACCAGCCTAAATTACATAGTGAGACCCTGTGTCAAGGGCCAAGATTAGTGGCTCAAGCGCTTGCCTGTTAAGCATGAGGTCATGAGTTCGATCCCCAGTACCAAAACCCCCCCCCAAAAAATAAAAAAATCAGAGTGCTGATAATAACAGGGTTGTTGTGAGGAGAAAGGATATATGATGGAATAACCATTAGAATGTTGCTAAGGTATTGCCTAATGATTCAAATCAAAGACTAATTTCTTTTGTACAATTGGTATAATGTTGGTGTTTACAGTGGAAATTGTATTAGTGGTAGTTGTATTAGTGAAGTGGTATTAAATTAAACATAGTAGAAAGAACCCCTAGCCTCCTTTTTTTTTTTTTTGGAGACTGGGTCTCATTGTATAGTTCAGGCTGACCTTTTTTTGCTATAGGCCGGCTTTGAACTCACAGTGATCCTCCTGCCTCAGCCTTCCAAGTATTAGAATTACAGGTGTGAGCCACCATGCCCAGCTCCCCAGCCCCCCCACTTTTTAGAATTTTTTATTTTGAGACAGGGTCTCACTCAGTCACTGAGTTGTTCAGGCTGAACTGAAACTTACAGTCCACCTGCCTCAGGCTTTCAGAGTGCTGGAATTCAGACCTGTGCCACTGTGGTACCCTTTTTTATTTTGGGACAGGTTCTTCCTAAGTGGGTGTGGTTTAGATACGAGATGTGTGGTAGTGTCTCCTTAAGGTTTATCCTTAGGAGGTCTTGATTTTGTCCCACTGACACTTTGTGGCCCTTGAATTAAAGCTGTATATTAGAGGGTCTCACATTTTAGTGTGTCTGCAAATCGATCTTATAATTCAAATTTAACTCTGAAGGGTTAAGATGGAGCCCAAGATTTTGCCTTTTTTGTGGACAGTACTGGAGATTGAACTCAGGTCCTTTGTTTTGAGCTAAGTTCTCTGCCTGTTTTGTTTTGCGAGCATGGGGTGTGGTTATGTACTCCTGTAATTCTAGTACTGGAAAGCTGAGACAGGAGGCTCACCAGTCTATGCTACATAGTAAGTTCAAGTTCAACCTTAACTACAAAGGGAGTCCCCATCTCAAAAAAACAAAAGAAAAACAAATTTTGAGATATAGCCTTGCTAAGTCACTAAATTGCCCAGGCTGGGCTCGAGTTTGTGATCTTGCCTCAGCCTCCCAGAATGCCACCTTTCTGTCTAGATTTTACATTTCAATATTGGAGATGATTCTCATCCTGTTAGCTTACTGATCATACTTCATGTAGCAAAGAGTACTTACTAATATGTTTTAGATGTTAATAGTATTAATGATGCTAGTAATGGTATGAAGCAATGTAACACTATATGAAGAAAGCAAGCCACGTGTTGGCAAATACCTGGGACCCCAGCACTGTTGAGGCAGAAACATAACAAGGTGAAGCCTAGCCTGAGCACTTTAGCTAGACCCTGTCTCAAAATAAAAAAAGGACTAGAAGTGTAACTCTGTGAGGTTTTATTTATTTTTTCTTTTGGTGCTGGGAATTGAACTCAGGACCTTGTGCTTGCCAGGCAGGTACTGTGTCGCCGAGCTGTTTCCCTGGTCTGCTTGAAGGTTTGGAGTTCATACTCCAGTACTTAAAAAAAAAAGTTCATTGTGCAGAGGTTCTTTTTTTCTTTTCCCAGCAGTTTTGGGTTGTTAAATAAAAATTACAGGAAACCATTGTTTTGCTTTAGGGCCTTACAGACCAGACTGAAAATCATAGTGAAGTCACTCACACTAAAGTTTTATGTCACCATCGTGAAAATAAACTGAATTATCTGCCCTGCTGAGAAAGCAGGATTAGATTCCAGTACAGGGCAGCTTTCATCCCAAGACAAGGAAGTTCCTTCTGCTCTGTTATCCAAAAAAGGGAACTTTATCTGATGCTAACTAATCAATGATTTTTCTATTCTTTTGTTTCCATGTCCCTTTCTTAAAGAAAAGTAACTTTGAAATGTTCATTTTACATTTTTGTTGATGTTTCTACTTTTTTCAGCCCTTTTCTAAACTTTGAGGCAGGGTCTCACTGTGTAGTTTAGTTGTCACTGAACTCAGTATATATAGCGTATTCTAGAATGTCTTGGCCTCCTTCTAAGTGTTGGCCCACTTGTGTGTGCCGCATCTTGTTCTTCAGCTCTTTTTAGTCTGTAAAGCCAACCTCCTCTCCTAGGCTCATTGGAACACTTATTTTATTTAATAGAATGAAGTGTTGTTGGATTTAAAAAATAAAGCCAAATTGGGTGTGGTGGTGGAAGCCTTAATGCCAAAAGTTGAGGCAAGAAGGTCCCTGCAAATTTGAGATCAGCCTAGGCTACATAGTGAGTTCAAAGCCAGCCTGAACTGCATAGTGATATCCAGTGTCAGAAAAACAAAAATAAAAACAAAACAAGTCAATTAAGAGTTTGAAACAGGTCAGGGATTTAGCTCAGTGGCATAAATACCTGCCTGGCTAGTGTGAGGTCATGAGTTCGATTAAAAAAAAAAAAGAGTTTGAAACATAGCCCAGTGGTAGCTCACACACAGCCTTCTAAAGATGGGCGTGGTGGCTCTCTTCCTTGCAATCCCAGCCCTGAGGGCTGAGGCAGGAAGATCACTGTGATTTTCAGGCAAGCCTGGGTTGCAGTGTGGACTCAAGCTAGCCTGAACTACATAGCTAGATTCCATCTCAAAAAACAAAAAACCCCAACAAAAATGTATCTTTCCTTTTCATAAAAATATATATTTAATATAGGAAAATTGAAAAGTGTAAAAACTATAAAAAGTAACCTTTTGATATGTATTCTAGACATTTTCTGTAAATATGTACATATTTTTATTACTAAAACAAGTGTACCTACTACTTATGAAATTTCAGTATATTGTATTATTCCTTGACAGTAAATACTTATCTAAATTGGTGGTTTCAGTTAAGTTGTAATGTGCATGTTCAAGAGATTATTCGACTGTTTCTCACATACAAATAAAGGTTGCACTCTTGTACACGCATCTCAGAGCTTAGGCATTATTCTTTTAAGGGAGTGGAAGGAAACCGGCTTTTTAGCTACTAGCTTCAGAAATACTTAGTGTTTGGGTAAGTCTTTAGATTTTGAAGTTTAAAAATTAAAAGTAAAAATATTCATATTACTTTATAAAATGCTATTTTGATTAAATCCTCATTCCTGTTTTCCATAATATTTTAAGAGGGATCATACTTTCAAAAGAAAATCTGAGCTAATAATGGCTTTCATGTTTGCTCTTGGAGGAAATAGGAGATACTAGCAGTTTGTTTTAGTGAACCCTAACATTAGTTTTCTGCTGGAGTTTGCAAAACCTAAACCAGAATGATTTAAAAATTTTCCAAAATGCAGCTTTTTCTAATTGCTGTGCCTATACTAAGAGATGTTTAGCTTACTGGGAAATTTAGATGTTATACTTGGAATTTTTATCATTGGCTATCTAGATTCATTATTGGTCTAATTAAATATTACTTAATTTTTAAATATTTGGAACAGCTTTTTGTTTTCACGTACAGTATGTATGTGTGTGTGATATGGAGGACTGACCCCAGAGACATTATGCTGAGTGACCTCTCCAGCT
Source organism: Hydrochoerus hydrochaeris (assembly GCA_004027455.1). Lineage (NCBI taxonomy): Eukaryota > Metazoa > Chordata > Mammalia > Rodentia > Hydrochaeridae > Hydrochoerus > Hydrochoerus hydrochaeris. The sequence continues at coordinate 69,801 of PVLA01001062.1, forward strand.
TTTTTATCTTATGACAGGGTCTCACTAAGTTTCCCACACCAGCTTCAAATGTACAGTCCTCCTGCCTCAGCCTCCTGAGTACACTGTGCCTGAGTTTTTGTACTCTCTTACTGTATTGTAGAAAGTTGGATTACTACCCAAATAGAAATTAGAACAATTATAAAAGCACTTGGTGAATGAGTGTAGATATACAAGTATATACCACTTAGAGATGTTTGTGTTTCTGAAAAGATGGACATACATGTACAGTATCATAATTTGTATTATGTTTCAATGTGACATGAAGTTGACGTTGAAATAGATTATTAGATGTGAATTTGGGATGTTAGTGATTATGTTTTTAAACTTAGTATAATTACATTTATTAGTTCTTCTTTGCAAAAGCAATAAACCAAAAAAGTTACAGGAAAAATAACCAGATGATTACCACTTTTCCTCTTCTGTTGCAAGTAGTCACCACTGAGAAGTGCTCAGACCCCTTGGTTTCCCAGCCTGACTGCAGTTTGTGGAACGCAATGTTCATCGCTGCTCTCTGGCAGTGGGTTCTAAATGTCCAAGAACAGCTCCACTTGGATCAGCTAGAGAGTCTTTAGAAAAGCCTGGATTTCCACCTTTGATTCTGATCTATTAGATCTGGGGTGGAGCTTGAGTTTGAATACTTACTCATTTTTTTAGTGGTTCTGGGGCTTGAACCCAGGGCCTTGTGGTTATTAGGTAAGTGTTGTATTACTGAGCTATTCCTCCATCTTCCTGAAATTTTTTAAAAACAGGTTTACTGACATTTACATACCATGTAGCTAAGCCATTTAAAGTGTACAGTTCAGTTGGGCGTGGTGGTGCATGCCTGTAATCCTGGCACTTGGGAGGCTGAAGGATCACTACCAGTTCAAGGCCAGCCTGAACTACATAGGGAGACCTTGTTTCAAAAAATAACCCCTCCCTAAATAAGAAGTATACAGTTCAGTGGTGTTAGCATTTTCAGAGTTGTATATCCATTAACGAATTAGTTTTAAAACAGTTTTATTATTCTCTGCCCCCCAATTTGCTGAGTTCTCATCTCACTGAATCCTTCCATTGCCTGTTACTCCCAAACTCAGGTTTTTATGGTGTGTAGTGGGTTTGGAAATGGAGTTCTGTGTTTGCTCCTTTGAGGACATTTGACAGTGTCTGAGAGTTTTCATTGTTAAAATTTGGATGTGCTCTTGGCACTTACAGAATACAAAACCAAGGATGCTGGCCAACATCTTAATATTGTTAAACATTTTTTTTTTTTTTGTGGTACTGGAGATTAAACCCAGGGCCTTCACACTGAGCTACATCCCCAGAAATAATAATAATTATTGTTATTATTATTATTGTTGTTGTATTAGAGACAAGATCTTACTAAACTACTAAATTACTAAATTGCCCATGCTGTTCTTGAACTTGCAGTCCTCCTGCCTTAGCGTCTCAGAGTATGGGAATTACAAGTATGTGCCATCATGCCAAATTTAGGAAGTAATTATTACTTCTGAAACACCGCTTATCTTTTTTTAGTGACTTGCTGTCATTTTGGAAAGCAGACATGATAAGAGTATAATATGGAATCACGTCACTTGAGGTTTCATTTCTTAACCAGTGATGGGGACCCTTTGAGGGCTTTCAGTGATGCTAGACCCCCAGCTGTGGCGCATGTGTCACGGTTTCACCACCACTGCTCCAGGCTCCACAGATGGCTATGATTCTGAGTGTTTGCTTTGGCCACCTCTATACTTTGTTCTGTGGGAAATTTCTCTTTTCTACTAAATTGCTTTTTAACTGCTGTGATTAAGGAAGCCAAATGTTGGAATTGAGTTTAACATAAGCAGGCTTTGTGGGTTATTTTGTATGTGTTTTGGAATAACTTGTTTTCAGGGTTTTTGTGATCTGCTTCTAGCTGATACGAAGCAGGCTTTTGCTGGATGTTTTACACACTGCTTCATTCAGCCCTCACAGTAATCTTTCTTTGTAGGTATTTTCTGTATCTGTAACAGGGGGCATGATGGAGATCAGAGAAGATGAGGACCAAGTTTGCACAGACAGTAGAAGGGTGGGTTCAGATCTACATTTGTCTGATGAGAATGTTGGTGTTCTTTTGCACAGTGCTGTAACTCCTTGCCTGGTAATTTCCTTTTAGGCTTTGGCTAGGTTTTTACATGCTTTAAAATTTTTGCTAATTTATTTATATTTTTGTCTTTTTGAGACAGGGTTTTGAAGTACAGTTCAGGCTGGCTTTGAACTCACTTTATAGCCCAGGCTGGCCTTGAACTGGCAGCAATTTTCTGCCTCTGGCTCCTGAGTGCTGACATTACAGGTGTGTGCACCAGGCCTGGCTTTTGCTTGTTTTTTAAATACTAGACGTCCCCAAATATGTGATGTTAATTTTACAAGTACTTTTGTTCATCAGGCTCGGCATCCTAAGCAATACATGAGATTGTAATACGAAAAGGTGACAGCTTGCCCCATTATCTGTGGCTTTCTTCTGTTAGTGTAATGGGAGATTATCGGTATACATCATGATCAGGTTACAGCATCTCAGCTCTACAACCTATTTTAGCTTCTGAGTTAATATTGCCTGGTTGCTTTTTTTGTTCTTGCCTTTTTCTTTTTCATTTGGCTGTTTTTTGAGGGAATCAGTGCTAGGGCTTGAACCCAAGACCACCTGTATACTAAGCAAGTACTCCAGCACTGAGTTGCATCCCCAGTCCTTTTATTTATATATCTTTTGGTACAGGGTCTTTCAAAGTTGCTCAGGTTGGCCTAAAGTTTGTGGTCTTCCTACCTCAGTGGCCAGAGTAACTGGGATTATGGGCATATGACACAATATCCATTTTCTTTGATCCTTTATTTTTTGTACTTTTTTCCTCTTTTTGGGGTGGGTGGGTAAAAGGGTTTTACTGTATAGTTAACGCTGGCCATGAACTCACCATGTGGTCCAGGTTGTTCTCAAACTTGTGGGGCAGTCTTCCCACCCAGCCTCCCAAGGGCTGGGATTATAGGTGTGTGTTACTATGCCTGACACCCTCTTTATTTTTTAAAATTTAGTTTGATTTAATTTAATTTTTGTCTTTTTGAGACTATGCAGTTTAAGCTGGCCTTGAACTCATTTTGTATCCCAGGCTGGCCTTGAACTGTAGTGATCCTCCTACCTTAGCCTCCCCATTTTTTTTTTTTTTTTTGGATACTGGGAATCCAACTCATGACCTTGCACTTGCCAGGCAGGTGCTTATGCTGTTGAGCTAAATCCCCAGCCCAGCCTCCCAATTTTTAAGAGACAGGTCAAGACCAACTTAAACCATATAGAGAAACTGTGTCTGAAAAAAGTTTCTGCCACCACTAGAGTTTTTTTCTTTTCTTTTTTTTGTACTGGGGATTGAACTCACGACCTTGCACTTGACAGGCAGGCACTTAGGCCACTAAACTAAATCCCCAACCTGGTGTCTGAAAAAAGAAAATAAAAAATTGTGATACAGAAGACATTTTTCTGTGCCTTACAAGTTATCATAGTTCTGTTTGCAATACCTTCCCACACTCTATCTTTTGTACTTTCAAGAGCGTTTCTAATGTTCAGTTTCTTGCTGGCATTACTTCCTCTGGGACATCTTCATATTCACTAAGCCTCTTTGCTCGTGTATGTACAGAGCTCACTTTTGCTGATTTTCTGAGTTCTTTTTGTAGCCAGTGGGAGCCATCAGGCCTGAGTCTGGGCCTCAGTGTTCTAGCTTCCTTTGCCTTTCACAGAGCAAACCAGTACAAATAGAAAAATGGGTTTATTCACAGTTTGGCCAAATGAGTAGGGCAGTCAGTCCAACCCCACAAGGGAAGGCACAGAGGTACTTTGATTTATAGACAAAAAGGGTAGAAAAGGCTGCAACATATGCATATGTAGATTAGGGAGTCTAATCACAGCATGAGGAAGTTGGAGAAACAGTTAACCTTTTTTTGATATTTTAAAAATTTCTTTTAAAAATTGTTATTTTTATTAGTACATTTTCACAGTACATAATGATTACAAAATTCATTGTGGGGAGTTGATACATGTACATAAAACATCTTAAATCTTTTTATACCTGTTCATCTTTTAAAAGGAAATCTGACCTAAAGGTCCATTTTAACCTCTCAGGTACATTTTGGCCACATATCCAGTTTGTCCATTGCTGACATTCCCTCCCAGTCAGCTGTTTGTTCCGCAGCTCTATGCAGGCGCCAGAAGAATTTCACTTTGGTTCTTTGCTGCACTTTTATCTCTGTTGGTGAAGTCCCTCTTTTATTATGCATTTCTGTAACTGTGATGTGCACTTATTACTGGCAGACAGAGGTAAAACATCTATCTGCAGGCTTTGCTGCCTGTTCATGAGCTGAATCATAACAGATGCACAGTGACATCTGAGGAAACATTACAGTTTAGGAGGTGGAATAAAGCTTGACTGTAAAAGGAAACTGAACTTAATGCAAGTAGACACAATGACAAGGCACACGCAGTCTCATTTTAACTCAATGAAATATCCTTATTCCTTATAAATAGGTTAGTTTTTCCATGTTTACTCGTCTTATTTTCAAAATAAAGTTACATTTGGAATGATGATCTTTCTTGACTTTGTCAACAAACTAAAACTCCTGATGAAATGTGATTATTAGCTTCATAAATATTTGCTATTTAGGATTTGATTCATGTTCTTGGAATGCCTTTTACATTCTGCGCTTCTTAAATTCTCCTACCTCAGCCTCCCAAGTAGTTGTAGTTACAGGTATGTAGTTTTTATTTTGTTTTGTTTTTTTGAGATAGGGTCTCACTATGTTTCTCAAGGGCTTCAAATTCCTTCAGCTTCTCAAGTGTCTAGATCACACGTATGTGCCACCAGCCCCGCCTTGAAATTAATTTCATTTTTGGATTTTTCTTTACAATTGTTTGGTTCTCATTTAATATTGATTTTGTTGAATTTAAAACCTTAAAGATCCAAGAATTTTATTGTTGCCTTATAATAGCAGATAATAGAGGCTTACATTGTAGGGTTCCTTTTTGAAAGCTTTTTTTCCCCTCTCCCTAAACAGTGACTTTCATGTACTTTGGAGCCAAATTTTGAGCTGATAATGATAGTTTTTGATCTATAATCCACTTGTAATTAGGGGTTCCAAGCTGATGACTACATATGTCACTTGTGTGGTAAATATGACTGGTTTTGAAAAGCCCTTTCAGTGATAAAGCGAATGACTTGGTAACAAAAGTGCCTTTCATTCATATTATTGCCCTCATTTCTTGGTGCTAAGCACAACAGTTAGGAGGAAGAATTAGATTTTAGTGTTTTACCAAGTTGCTTTAGAGGAGTTCTATAAAAGGGTTTGTTTTTTCCTAGTTCCCAATATCTATTATACATTTTGGTCCTTATTTACACTTCCAGGTTCTCCCACCAGAGAAAGTCTGCATATCTGATTTGTTTCACTCCTTCCTTTGTATCTTTAAGTATTTTTCTTTAGTCTAAGAAAAGTTCATTATGACTTCTGAAAATAAATTACAAAGAACTGTATTGATACGGATTGTTTTATCAATAGTACAAGAACTATTAGGGTTACTTTTGACATAATCATGACATAGAGACCACCATAGGAACAAAGGATAAACTTGTGGGCCCTTAACCAGTTAACTCATCAAAAGCTTGATTTTGTTGCTGGCTAGCATGAGTTCTTGCATTTAGTACTAGAAATTAAAACTGTAACACAGATACAGAGGGAAAAGCTTTAACTAAAAAACACTGGGAAGGGGCTTTTTTAGCTGGAGGAGCTGACATAGATTAGGCCTCCCTTAGCAGACACTGGGGGAGGGAATTAGACTGGCAATTTATTTTTTATTTTTATTTTTATTTGGTACCTGGGATTGAACTCATGACCTCGCACTGCCAGGCAGGTGCTTATGCTACCCAGCCAAATCCCTGGCCCCAGCTCCTAAAGAATTGCTGGTGAGCTGGGGCCTGGTTTCCTGGCTCCAGGCTCCTCAGGGCTTGAGGGTGGTTCTGGTCACAGGGAATGATTGTCCCTGCCTCTGCATCTCCCAGAACCCAATGGATCACAGGTTCGGGACAATGGCTGGAGGCTTCTGGCTGTCCTTGAATGTCCCTGTGAATCCCTTATCTTGGTGTCCTCCGTCTTCAGTGGAGGTGAGGTCATGGAAAATCGGTGCTAATCTACCTGGGTTTGCCAAGGTTGAGATGACACTCCCTCATGATCACCATACCATTGTGCAGAGCTGAGAAGGAATGTGACCTAAAGATTTACAGTAAGGAAGATTACTAAGCCAGAGGCAAGCTTTGGTCTACTTTTATTTATCTATTGGACTTTTTTTTTTTTTTTTTGACCTATTGAGACAGGATCTTACTGTGCGGTTCAGGCTGGCCTTGGGCTCACTTTGTAGCCCAGGCTGGTCTTGAATTTGCAGCGATCCTCCTGTCTCAGCCTTCTGAGTGCTGGAATTACAGGAGTGTACCACCATGCCCGGCTTCTATTGGACATTTGTAGGTCCAAAGGAGGAGTTATGATTTTTAGCTAAAACTGCATGGATCCACACATGCATTTTCATTTGTTGGTTCATTTATTCATTCCCCTCCATCTCCTCAGACAGTGGCTGATCCCCATGCTCTCAGAATCCGCATCAGAATGAGGGTGGACAGCTCTGAAACCCTAGGACAGCTCCCTCTCAATGCTAAAACAATCCTCAAGTACTGCTTCCTACTAAGGTCTGGAGAGGGCCACAGGAATCTGAATTTCAAAGCATCACTGGCTAGCATGGGTTCTTGCTTTAGTGATAGGTAGTATTAAATCTAAAAGCACAAATTTACAGGATGGATTAACTGGAAACTAAGAGAGAAGACAGGAAAGGAGCCAACCTGAATAAGTGGAGGAGTACACTCTGATAGAGCAGGTCAGAATGATGTACCCGCAAAAGCTGGAGGCCAGTTTTTAAGGATCAGTTCTGGTAGGCCAAGGTCCCATCAATTACTATTCCGTTCCTAATTTCGTGTGCTCCTCCTCTCCTGGATGGAGCCTGCTCCTCTCCCTGGCGTGGTTCTGGAGTTTGTTTCCTGTTTAGATGTCATTTTTGTGTGGACACTGGCTTAGTGTTGTCGTGGATGGGATAGGGTGGAGAGGTCCAGCTGACAAGGGGAAGGCCTGTGTATTCCAGAGGTCTAAACTCAATCTGCCTTTGTCTTCAGAGTAGTTTTTAGGCTCTAGGTCATTAATCTAATTTTGCTATTGTTTTATTTATCTCTCATTGGGTCTTGTAATCTTTTTGTTTTACCTTATTAAGAACCAACACTTAGCTTTAGAATGTCAGACAGCTGGTCTGTCTGCTGAAGATCAGTATTATGTTAGCTTTTATTGTGTCTCCCTGTCTGCTGCACTTTTAGTCATTTGTATACCGCATGCCTACAGTTGTAGAAGAAGCACTCCAAATAGTGCTCTTGATCTCTTGTATGTTGGAGTGTTTCAGAGCAGAGACTGTGTACTACTTAAGCAAAAAGAAACAGCCTAGGCAAGGGTCACCAGTTACATAGCCTTTATTCAGACATTTGGCTAAATACCACAGATGACAGTGCTCAGATGCACTGTTGAAAGCCTAGCAAATGGAAGGCATGTCCTTGTGCTTTGGGTACTCAGAAATACGGAGAATGGTTGAATATGGTGGCTCACATCTGTAATTCCAGCACTTGGGAGGCTGAGACAGGAGGATTGCTGCAAGTCTGAGGTCAGCCTCAACTACATAATGAGAGCCTGTCTCAAAACAAAGAAAAAACAGTGAATAGCATTTTTTCTTTTCTTTTCTTTTCTTTTCTTTTCTTTTCTTTTCTTTTCTTTTCTTTTCTTTTCTTTTCTTTTCTTTTCTTTTCTTTTCTTTTCTTTTCTTTCTTTCTTTCTGTACCCTGAATCAAACTCATGACCGCACGCTTGCAAGGCAGGTGCTTATGCCATTGAGCTAAATCCCCAGCCCTGAGTAGCAATTTTTTCAAGAATTGGAACATAAGGTGGGCATGCTGGCACATATAATCCCAGCATCCAGGAGGCCAAGGCAGGAGGATCACATTGAATTCCAGGTCAGCCTGGGCTACATAGTGAGTTCAAGACCAGTCTGAACTGCATGGCAAGACCATCTCATTAAAAAATAGAAAAGGCACAGTTATTAGGAGGCAAATTCTAGTGCTTTTTACCTGTCACTAGACAATGAAAGAAGTAACACTGGCTCAAGCAGCCTGCCTGGGGATGTGAGTAGAGGTGGTATGTGGGTTTGTATAGCCTCTGGCTTTTGAGTTATACTTCATCATGCTTTAGTTTTGCCTAGAGATTTCTATAAAAATGTTTGTGAGAAGCAATATTTGGTTGTATTTAAGAGTTCAGATCCATCTGTTTACCACTTGAGTAACCTCAAGCTGGCTACCCCCCCCCCTGCCCTTTTTGAGGCAGGATCTTGTTATGCAGTTCAGGCTGGCCTTGAGTCCACTACAGAGCCCAGGCTGGCCTCCAACTCCTAATGATCCTCCTGCCTTAGCCCCCTGAGTGCTGGGATTACAGGCCTGTACCATCATGCCAGGCTGTTTGCTTTTTAACTATCACAAAAATGATTTTTTTGTAGCATTAAACAATTCTGAAATTCTCTCTTTTTTTTTTTTTGGGTGCCAGGGATTGAACTCATGACCTCGCTGTTTGCCAAGCAGGCACTTACGCCGCTGAGCTAACCTCCGGCCCTTCTGAAACTCTTGTAGCCCAAGACCAGAGCAAGGGACCAACTCTGTAAAATAAATGATTTTTAAAGATACGTTTAATGTGTTCTTTCCCTATGGTTTTTTCTTTTCCAAAATTTTCCTTGCCAGAAAGATCTGGTTTCCTGGGTTATCACATTTTGTAACAGAAAACTTTTGATAAAGTTGGCTGTTGGATTAGTTGGGTGAGATCATTCCTTTCTAATGGGTGTGCAATGTCCTAGGAATTTGTTGAGACAAAAGCCTACTAGAGAGGCTGACCACACAATGAGCCTGACTCTGTTCAGGGCAGTACTGTGGGTTTTCTGTGAGATAGATTACTACTGATAGGTAGGGGAAGGTGAAAGGTGTTTGGCACAATTAGGTGTGCTCTGGCTGGCCACGTGGAGAGACGAGTGGTAAAAGGCCTCTGGGGATGCCTACACTTGAAAGCTGGGACTGGGCTGTGGTGTCTTAACCTAGTGTATGATGAATGAATGGGAAACACAGTAGCTCTTATACACTTTGATCCATTACTGATTAGAACTAGTCACAAAAGTTTAAAACTAGAGAGAAATGCTGATGCCACATTCACTTTAAAATTGTCAGTTATGAAAATTTCACCTCACTGGGGATTTAGCTCAGTGGCCTAAGCGCCTGCCTGGCAAGCGCAAGGTCTTGAGTTCCATCCCCAGTACCCCTCCCCCAAAAAGAAAATTTCATCTCAAAAAACAGACTAAGGATGAATGGAGAAAATAAATGAGCATATTTTTTGTTTTTACATAGAATTGAATGTGGGGGCACTTAGGAGTTTTAGCCACTTTCAAATTTCACATGATGTATGCTGACTACAGTGGCCTGATGTGATAACCCAACCTGTGGGAGACAAATCCATATAGGGTGAGCCTGCCATTTGAAAAAGGGTAGCTCCTCGGTGCTGCTTCCATAGGAGATAGAACTAGATTTGTCTTAGGGACCCTTGAGAAAACTAAAGCATTCTAGTTTAGTTTAGGAGTTGGTCAGAATTATAATACCTCCTTCTAACTCTCTGATTTGGAATACAGGACAGAGAGGAAATCCTGGTTCTAGTTGAGAATCAAGGATAACCTTGAACAAATATCTTTGTTAATCTTGCAACCCCTTTTCTCACTTACAAAATAAGAAGTGAGAGGACTGGGGATTTAGCGCAATGGTGTAACTGCCTGCATTGCAAGCGCGAGGTTGTGAGTTCGGTCCCCAATACCAAAAAATAAATGTAAAATAAATAAAATAAGGAGTGAGCCCAGTGTGGTGGCACACACCTGTAATTCCAGTACTCAGGAGGCTGAGGCAGGATAGTTGCCTGGAGTTTGAGACCAGTCTAGGATACATGAGTTCAGCCTGAAAATGTAACACTAATGCTCAGTGAAACTAATCTGAAAAACTGTGTTCTACAGAGATAAGACTGTTACTTTGTCCTCTGACTTTAGATACTTCTTAACAAGTGGTGGTTTTGTAGGGAGATTAAGATTCTACTAGGAAAATTCCAAAGGGAAATAAATAAAACATAACTTAATGATTACCTAATATGCACAGATTAGCTATAACATTTCTGTAGATGTGTGTTAAATTGCTTCTTGGTGCTGTCTTTGGAACAGAGCTTTTTTTTGTTTTGTTTTGTCGTTTTGAGACAGGGTCTCACTATGCAGTTCAGGCTGGCCTTGAGCTCACTTTGTAGCCCAGGCTGGTCTAGAATTCGCAACGATCCTCCTGCCTCAGCCTCCCGAGTTCTGGGATTATAGGTGTGAGCCACCACGCCCAGCTGAACAGAGCATTTTGTAAGAAGCGTACCTCTGCCCACAACAGCAGTCTGGGTTGTTTTTTTTTTTCCTTTTCTTTCTGTACTGGTAACAGAACTGAGGGGTGTACTGAGTTACAACTCTGCCTGTTTTTTATTTTTCATTTGAGACAGGCTCTGGCTAAATTGTCTGGGCTGGCTGGAAAATTTTGATCCTCTTGTCTGAATCTCCTGAGTAGCTGGGATTACAGGTACACTCTACCACACTCAGCTAGATTTATATATATATATATATATATATATATAGTTGTTGAGAAGCCTTTTTATTTGAGAGCAATGTAATGTGAATATTCATGGTGTTATGGGAATATTTAATTACTTAAAGGTAATTTTCAGCTTCTGAGAACCTGACAAAGTCAATTCTGAATCTTTAATTAAAATGTCTAAGTGATTTATGTTTACACAGTAATTTCAACAATTTTGGCCAAGATATTTGGCCAAATAAACATTAATTACGATTTATTTATTTATTTATTTATTTATTAATTTTAGGTACCAGGAATTGAATTTATGACCTTGTACTTGCCAGGTTGGCATGTATTCTGCTGAGCTATATCCCCAGCCCTATGATTGTATTTATTAACTAGAATTGTCTGCTTGCTTGCTTGCTTGCTTGCTTGCTTTCTTTCTTTCTTTCTTTCTTTCTTTCTTTCTTTCTTTCTTTCTTGCCTTTTTTGAGGCATGGTTCAGGCTGGCCTTACTTATGGTGCCCCTCCTGCCTCAGCTTCCCAAGTGTTAGGATTACAGGCATGCCCCATCACACCCAGCTTGAAATTAAGTCTTTAGATTTATGTACTTTGCCTTTTTGCTCTAATAACAGTTTAGAAAAAACCAGTTCACAAACCTGTAAGCATACTATTTTTCTCTCTTAAAAAGATGTATATGTTTGTACCTAATAAAAATTTGTGTTTTTTAAAACACTGCTTGCCATTTAGTATCAGCTTAAGCCATATGGAGTTGCAGTTTTTATAGGTAAAAAGTGGACAGATGGGGATTGGGGATTTAGCTCAGTGGTGTAAGTACCTGCCTGGCAAGCGCAAGGTCATGAGTTCAATCCTTTAGTATCAGCTTAAGCCATATGGAGTTGCAGTTTTTATAGGTAAAAAGTGGACAGATGGGGATTGGGGATTTAGCTCAGTGGTGTAAGTACCTGCCTGGCAAGCGCAAGGTCATGAGTTCAATCCTCAGTACAAAAAAAAAGTGGACAGATGTCAGTAATGTTTTATGGATTTGTCTACTAGGTATTCAGTGTTTTAATTCTAAATTTTTTTTTTTTTGAGACAGGATCTTGCTATGTAATCCAGGCTGGCCTTGAATTTATAGCAGTTATCCTGCTGCAGCCTCCTAAGTGCTAAAATTACAGGTGTGTGCCATATCGTTTTGTTCTACTTAAATTTTATTGACCCAGACAGTCAAATTATAAAATGGTAGACTGATCCAGATGCAGTGGCACACACATGCCTGTAATCCCAGCACTTGAGAAGCTAAGGAAGGATGATTACCCTGAGTTCGAGGGCACTTTGGGCTACGTATCAAGTCCAGTTTGAAGAATATAAAGAAACCTTGTCTCAAAAACAAAACAAAACAACAAAGCAAAATGGTAGGCTGAAAAAGAACTTTATGGGTAGTTTTTTTTTTTTTTTTACAAAGCAAGGTGACTTGAGACACATTCAGTTTATGTCACAGGTAAAGAGAGCAAATGATCTGCAAATGATGATGATTTTATTTTTTAGATTTTTAGATTTTATTTACTTTTTGATTTTTTTGGCTAAATATAAAACAGAACCCTAGTTGAGGTTTTTTTGAGGAGGGAGAGAAATGGTGCTTATTTCAATCCGATTCTAGTTGAAGCAGCCCTGCCTTATCTGTGGGAGATAAGTTCTAAGTCTCGTAGTAATTCCAAGTCTCGTAGTAGATGTCTGAAGGCACAGCTGATGCCCAGTGCTATATGTCCCACACTTTCCTGTACTTGTACAACTGTGGTAGTTTAATTTGTAAATTAGACAGTAAAAGATTAACAACAGTAACGATATAATAGAATGATTATAACAGTGTGCTATAATAAAATTGGTAGCATCACTGCTGTTACATTTTCGTGTCACAATTAAGTAAAATAATAGTTACTGGAACATAAGCGCTGTGATACCAAGGCTGCTGCTCTGGTGACTGAGAGGCTATAGAGTAACTAACAGGAGGGCAGCATATGCTCAGCAAAGGGATGGGTGATTTGCACTCCTGGCAGGACCAAGCAGGCTGCTGCTATTTCATCATGCTACTTAGAATGGTACACAATTTAAAAATGAATTATTTCTGGAACTTTTCATTTAATATTTTCCAACTAGGTGACTGAAAAAACAGGAAGTAAAACCATGAAGCAAAGAGGAGTGCTGTATTTTTTTTTTTTTAAAGATAATCTTTTGTTTTGGTACAGGGGATTGAACTCATGACATCGTGCTTGCCAGGTAGGTGCTTATGCCACTGAGCTAAGTCCCTGGCAGGAGTGCTGTGTTGTTAAAAGCTTGTTTTTCTTCTTCTTCTGTATGAAGAGAGTTGTAATTAGACTTTTTGTTTTTGACCTCCTGGGCTGGTGCTCTTCACAGAAATGACTGCAGACACTACCTCCTCACAATATACTTACATGGTATAATTTTAAATACTCGTTGGAAAATAGAGGTAATAGAGTAACAATTTATATGAAATTTTATGTAATTCATTAGTCTTTCATGGTATACAAAAATTTTAATAGTTTTAATCTTACTGATACAAAACAGAATGGGAGGGCCATTATCAATCATAATATTTGGGAGGGGCCCTTCAGGCTTTCAAACCATTTTTGTAGAAATTTCAGGTAGAGTTTTATGTTACAAACTATTTTAGCTAGGTGTGGTGATACATGCCTATAGTCCCAGTAGTTTGGCTGCCAGGGGCAGGAGGATTACAAATTTAAACCAACCTAGGAAAATGAATTAATTAATTAATTTATACCAGAGATGGAATTTACAACCTCACACTTGCCAAGCAGGCACTTACACCAAAACGTAGGCAATTTAATGAGTTACTACTACAAAGTAAAAATAAGGGCTGGATGTGGTGGTGCATGCCTGTAATCCCAGCCCTGGGACAGCTGAGGCAGGAATAACACTGGGAGTTTGAGGCTAGTCTAGACTACAAAGTGAGTTTAGGGCCACCCTGAACTATGTAGAAAACCGTGTCTCAAAAAGACCAAAAAAAAGGTACAGCCTGGAATTGTGGCTCAGTACAAAGGTCCTGGGTTCAATCCCCAATACTGCGAAACCACAAAACAGCCACTATCATGCTGCCTTTTACGGTCTTTCTTGTAACAAGTATTGAGAGAATTTTACTTCTAACTGTAGCATGGAAGTCCGTGTAAAAGTGCCTTAATAGGTCAGGACACCTGGTTCTTGAACCAAATAGTATGATTTTTTGGAATGCTCTTTTTCAGTTTCCTTATTTGTAAAATGAGAATGGCAGATGTGTAAGATCTCTATATTAGGGTTAGTAATGCTACCTTTAAAAATATTTAGCATTCAGTGGCTTAACACAGTAATAGTCTGTTTGGCCTGTGCCCTTCAAAGGATTTAGGAATTTTTGTTCCTTTATCTGGTGTCTTGGAGTTTTCTGGATCTTCCATGTTCAGTTGGTTGATAACCAAGTTTATCAGGAAGGAGGGTTTCATGAGATATTTTGACGTGAACCATTTTAGTTTAGCTCACTCCATTAACTAGAAACTAATCACACAGTTTCAACTTCTAACTCCAGGGGAGGTAAGGAAATATCTTTTCAGCACCAGGAAGAAGAAACAGGATTACCCTGTCCACTGCAGTTCTTTAAGTTTGTACTGCCTGCCTGCCTGCTTCTCTGTTGCCCTCTCCCTCCCTTTCTTTCTTTTTAAAAGTACTGGGAATTGAACCCAGGCCCTTGGCACTGAGCTGCATTCCTAACTTTTTTTTTCTTTCCGAGATAGTGCCTCTCTAAATTGCCCAGGCTGGCCTTGAATTTGGAATCTTGGCTCAGCCTCCCATAGTTCTGGGGTTATAGATATGGGCTACCATTCCTGGATTACACTTTTTCTTTTCTTTTGAGATGGTCTCACCATGTATCCTGGGCCTGGCTTGAACTCCCTATGTAGACCAGGCTGGCCTCAAAGTCCAAGTGATTGTCTTGCCTCAGGCTCCTAAATGCTAGAATTAGAGGTGTGTGCCACTGGGCCTGTCTCTGGCAAACATATTTTGATTCTAAATTCACCATCAAAATTTTTACCATATTGGATGTTGCTTTTGTACTCTTGGTTGCTCAGAGTTTCTTTCCAAATTTCTTGGCAGTGATATGGTTTATAAATCTAAGCTCTGGTGCTTGCTATGTGTAAGAGAGTTTTCCTCCCCAGGTGATTGTCATGTTGTTTTCATTTGTGATTTCATTGATGTTTAAACTTCTCTTATCTCATTAGTCTTGCTTTTTTTTTGAGACTGGGTCTCACTGTGCAGTGCAGCCTGGCCTGGATTCACTTACTGTAGTCCAGGCTGGCCTCAAATTCACAGTAATCCTCGGGCCTCAGCCTCTAGAGTGCAGGGATTACAAGCATGCATCATTGTGCTTGGCAGTCTTGGTTACTTTTGAATGAGCAAATATATTGCGAACATTTTCCAGGGTTTGTGTAAGAAAGTAGAATATTGAACAGAGCCACACAGAGTCGGTGTCCACCCATGTCCAGTCTGTCAGCCCACAGGCAGAAGGGGAAACAGACAAACCAGATACTGTCTCCTAAAGGTCAATGCATATAGACTTTGGGACAGCCAGAGAAGCGCATTCCAGTGGGGAGCAAAGCTCTGTATGCCTGCTGCCCACTTAAGATGAAACTTGGAGATCAGCACAAGTCTTTCAGTCAGTTTCAGCTGTAGCTCTGGGGTCATCATCATGCTTTTCTCCTTCCCCTAGAACACATTACACCGGCCTTTTTTCTTTTTTTTCCCTAGGCAGGATCTTGCTATGTAGTGTAGGTTAGCCTTGAACTCAGGTGATCCTCCTGCCTCAGCCTCCCTGGTGCTGGGATTATAGGCATGTGCTACCACACTGGCATACTGTAATAAATTAAAAAAAATTCAAACACCATATTTTTCAGTCACATTTCTTATGAAGTTGGCTCCTTCCTTGTTTTCCGCCTCCTCTTCATCTTTGTGCTCCTCCAATTCTCTCTGCCACTAGAAAAAAAACTTCATTAAGCTTGATGGAGAGATTTTTCTTAAAATAGTTCTCAAGCTAGGGGCGGACATAGCTCAGTGGCACAGCACCTACCTGGCAAGCATGAGGCCCTGAGTTTGGTTCGTGCTGCACCCCCCCAAAAATAGTTCTCTAAAGCTAAGAGCCCATCAAGTATGAATACTGTTTCCTTTACCTCATCTACCAGTACTGAGTAATCTTAAAATTATATAATGTATTATTCTCTGATAGGTATGAGTATCATAGATATTTAATAACAGTATGTTTGGATATTTATGTGTTAACATGATGGCAATAAGAGAGCTCTTAAACATTGGTTTTTGCCATGTTGCATCATGTTGTACTTTCTCAAAGCCAAGATTATTTTTATTTCTCTGTCAAATAAAAATAAGTTGGCCACACAGAGAGTAGATTGGTCATTGTCTCAGATGAAAGCAAAAACCATAAAACTACAAGGTTTTGCTTGTCATTCTGCTTGTTTTTAATGTTCTTTTGCTCCTCTTAACCTGTTCCTTAGTCCTAGCTTCAGACTCATAGCGATCCTCCTACCTCACTGGATTATAAGTGTGAATTATCATGTCTAATTCTTTTGTTATTTCTAATCATTTAAAAATATCTAAGGACTTTTAAAAACGCCAGTCCAAAAACCAGGTGTGGTGTAGATTACACCTGTAATTCCAGCACTCTGGGAGTCTGAGGCAGGAGGATCTCCTCACTAGGTGTGAGTTTTCTCTAGGTCTCATTTTTGTCACCTGTTAAAGTGAGAAGATTAAAAAAACCTCGATCATTTGAACTGGAGGTTTGGTTTGGTTTTAGTCAGGGTCTTGCTATGTTTTCAGGCTGTCCTTAAACTCACTTTGTAGCCCAGGCTGGCCTTCAATTGGAGGGGGGTCTGTCTGTCTTTCTCTCTTTTACTTGTTCACTCTCTCTCTCTTTTTTTTTTTTTTTTGGTGCCGGGGATTGAACTCATGACCTCGTGTTTGCCAAACAGGCACTTAGCCGCTGAGCTAAACCTCCGGCCCTCTTTTTCTCTTTCTTTCTCAGACAGCTTTTTACTATGTAGTGCAAGCGGCTTCAAACTCAGCAGTCCTCCAGCCTCAGTCTCCTGAGCCCCGGGATTTGGCATGTGCCACCACACCTGGCTCGGGAAGCTGAGGCAGGAGTGTCACTATGAGTCTGAAGCCAGTCTACACTACACAGTGAGACCCTGCCTCTTGAAAAAAAGAAAGAGGAAGGATACATGAAATAAATAATACAATTAAAAACAAAAATTCTTTTTTATTTTCAAATGTTTGAGAGGTCAAGTATTGAATTTTCTTAAGAGTCATTTTGTTTTTATTGAGATTAAATTTAAGATGCAGTTTTAAGATTGTTAAGCAGTAGTGTAAGTGCTGTGTCATTGTTGTCTCTTGTTTTGGCTCCCATAGCCAACTTTAGCAAGACACGCTGTCTGCATCACACGGCTAACAGTGGGAGGCCGTGTCGAGTGTAGATGATTCTTCCTGGAGAAATAGATTGAACTGAACTCACTTGGTCGGAAATGTGGCCAGCCAGTGCCTGATAGAGATCCAGGACGCAGCCAGCCAGGCCTGGACATAGGCTTCCCGGAGAGCTCTTACTCGAGCAAGCTGGGCTCAGAGCCTTGGGATACAAGGTTGTATGTATTTGAGTGAGTGAGTGAGTGTGCATGCGTGTGTGCTGTTTTTGTATTGATAGCTCAGGCTCTCTGAAACAGCAGTGGGTAAAGGAGCTTTGTCTTGGTATCTACATGGAGTAAAATAGGACTTCGCGTATCAGTGTATTCTTTCATGTGGAAATTTAGCTCGGCTAGTCTAGTAATCAAGGGCTCGCTCTGCTAATCCCTTGATGAACAGGACAAATGGTGGTTATGAACAGAGCCCTGCCAAGCTTGGAAATTTCCATCAGTTCATAATACAGCTGTTGGCCTTGCAGTGATTAGGGAGGCACCTGGGGGTAGAAATGTAATCTATTTTTCCGGGTTTGTTGATTGTTGCTCTGGACAGTGAAGCTCTGCTGTCATTTTCTGGCCTCCTGCAGAGAAGTTCAGGTTTGCCTCAGGGAGTGAATGTGCCTGTAAAGACTGTAAGTGGGGAGCTGATTACTCTAGAGATCCTTGCTGAGGATTTGGTTTACTTCAAATGAAATACCATGTGGATTAAAATAAAGGTTTAAGAACAATAGCCACAAGATGGAGTTCAGCTTGATATGTAATAGGTTTTTGACAGAAATTCATTAGAAACAAACCTGGCAGATAAAGTTACCATTTAGAAATTGAAAGCCTGCTAGGCTTTCTAACGTTGACTGTAAAATCATGCTACAGAGGATACCTCACAATGAGTCAAATTAAAAATGTCTCTGGGCTTAGAAGGGACACTGGGTGGGTCCCTCTAAGCCTCTGAGAAACAAGTACTACAATTTGGCCACAGCATGCTCACTAATATCTGAATTCTATGTTGTTCAAATTAATCATGAGAAGAAAAACTATAGAGAAAACATTAACCTAGATCCTGCAGTTTTATCTTAGCTACAGCTCTCCATTCTTTAAAAAAGGACAGGATGTCATGTGTTGAGAAAGTTTATGTGAGTCCACGAGCAATAGCATGTCTCTCATAGTAATTATTAAAGGTTTATAATAGTTGGTTTTTTAGAACTCAATGCATCCCCCCCCAGGGAAACATTGTTATAAATGATAATTTTGTTTTTAAACTAATCCAGATAGCAGAAGACAGTTTCCTCCTAAAAGTGACAAGGAGACAAATTTTTGAAATATATCAAGCTTGCCCTTGGCAACATCAGCTTTCTTCCCTGAAGCATTCTGTGCTTCTAATTTTTTTTTCCCCTTTCACACTAAAGCCCAAAACTCCAATACTTTCAGATACTTTCAATGGAACCTATTTCTAGGGTTAAGGGGAAAGCTATTTGATAAAAATTTAATTCACACCCAGGTTTTGAACAGTGGTCTTCAGGAGGAGAATGTATCTTTTATCCACATGTCAGGTTTTTTCTTGGTGGTGTCATTGCTGCTTTGTTTTGTTTTTTTGAATTGGGGTCTCCGTAGCCCTGGCTGGCCTTTAAACTCCTGGACTCAAATTATACCTGGTTATGCCTAGTTATAATTCAGTACCTTAAGAGGGTACTGGTTCTGCAGAGATAACATGTTAGAAATGCAGCTAATAGAAGCCCAGTGTGGTGGTGTATGCCTGTAATCCCAGAATTTGGGAGGCTGAGGCAGGAACATCTTCGCCTGGCCTACATAATTTCAAGGCTAGCCTGAATGAACTACATAGGAGACCTTGTCTCAGACAAACAGATAAACAAATAAACAGCCATTCCAAAACAAAGAAAGGTGACTACTGTGATAGAGTGAAATGAACATATTTCAATAGTGAGGAAAAATGTTTGTGACGGTGGGAGTTCCGCTTCTGTGTTTTTCTTGAGTTTTCTTCCTCCTCTTTACCTCCATAGCAGCACCTTCTGGGGAGAGTTGGGAAGGACAGAGGCAGCCAGGCTGCCAATGTCTTAGCAGATGGAGTGAGCACAGACTCCAAATGAGTGGCCACAGATGCAACCAGCTCTGGTTTGCAGAAGCACTTTCTGGGGCTTCAAACTTTGCCTCATGCTGTTGTGTTTAAATGAGATATAAATGCTATTTAATCTAAGCTACACCTTGAAAGTAGTTTTGGCGGTAATTTCAGAGTTTGTGAACGTAACAGAGAAGGTGATTCTCATTCGCTAGTGTGAACACAGCTGTCGATAGCAACATGGGAGTCTGGAGCCCAAGATTCTGTTCTGTGCCTCATCATCATCTCATGTAGTTTTCCTCTTGCCTTAGTTTACCTATTTTTGAAAACTGCTCACCAGGTAAGTCACTTCAGCAGGCTTATGTCAGAATGGAAGCTCAGATCTCAGTGCTGTGCTGGAGAGTGCATGTTCTCTCTGTGCCTGTGATGATGTGGGGCATATTTTCTGGCACCATGGTGTCGTTTCTCCTGTAGTGCTAGCCAGAACTGGGTGGAGTTACTTAATCTCCAGTTGGATTGGCTAAAGCAGGGCATGGTGCACTGCCCAGTTTATATTTGGTCCTTTCCTGTGAACTGTAACAACAGAAGCCTTGTAATAAATGTAGTTATAATCGAGTGTACTCGATACATAAAATAATAGTCAAACATAAAAAAATTGAAGGTCTGGTCTGTATGAGGTTTGCTTGTTTTCTGCTAGCTAGCTGAAGCAATAGACTGAATTATAAGTAGCTTGTAGAATAAACAACCTGAGGAATCATTTAACATAACACTCTCATTTTACACATGAGGGAGCTCAGCCCCGGAAGGTGAGTCATTGAAGGCCACAGTCAGTGTCAGATTCAACTGGTGCTTCAGTGAAACATAGAGTCCCCCCAGACTCAGCTTTCAGGTGTCTTGTGTCCTACTGACAAATTTATTTAAGGTTAACTTTTTTATGCAGATACAAGAGTAGCGTATTAGGCAAGAGATTATTTTTTTTTAAAAGTAGTACTTTTCTTTCATAAGGGCATGGTTTTTTATCTTCCTGAATGTCTTTTTTTTTGTACCGGGGATTGAATTCATGACCTCATGCTTGCCAGGCAGGCGCTGTGCTGCTGAGCTATATCCTTACTCCCCCTTATTTTTTGGTGATACCAACTTTTTTGAGGGGTACTGGGAATCAAACTCAGGACCTTGTGTTTGCCAAGCAGATGCTTATGCCACTGGGCTACATCCCTGGCCCCATTTTTATGCCTTTTTGAGACAAGATCTCACTATGCAGTTCAGGCTGGTCTTGAGCTTACTTTGTAGCCCAGGCTGGTGTTGAACTTGCAGTGATCCTCCTGCCTCAGCCTCCTGAATGCTGAGATGGCATGTGCCACCATTGGTGATATAGACTTTAAATTCATACTTCTACTCTTCTGTCTGTGGAAAGGGGTTGGAAATGGCCCAGAAATTCTTGGAGAAGACTAGCAACAGGTTCTTGGATGGAGGTGTGATTAGATTTGATTGTATTTAAGGAATCTTTCCTCCCCACCCAAAAAGCAGCAGAAGCTCCTGAAATCTTGAGTCTCAAGCATCCTCCTTATTAGACGCTGTGCTGCTGCCTGGGCTTGAGCTGGATTTGGGGTTTTCATACCCTTGGATCCATTGATCCCAGACCTGCCTGAAGCCAGATTTAGTGGTTCTGGGAACTCAGGGATTGCACAGCAGTTGGCAAGAAGCACAATTGTCCTAGCTTTCTGCAGGCCACTGACCTGCAGAAAAAATACCCCAGATCCACTGCAGTCCAGCTGGAGGAAGAGGCTTCCTTGATCCTAATCCCAAAGCCAACCACCAGGAAAAGTTGTGTGGGTTCTAGAATGTTTAGCAGTTCCAGCTGAAAGCCCCTTCTCCTCTCCAAGTCTGACCAACTAGAATCACACTGTGCACTGGGACTCAAGGGAAGTGCATGGCTGGGAGCTCGCAGTCCATGCACACCTCCCTCAGGAAGCCCCTCAAAGGCCGTCATGAAGGGTGAACTCACTGCAGATCTGTTGCCACAGATGGTGGAAGAAAGTGCAAGAGCAGGGGAAGCTGAAGAATTTCAAAAAAGCATCCTTCAAGGGGTTTACTCCTCCTCAGCCGTCCAGGCATGGAGCTGCAGCTCCTGTTGTGGCTGACTGCCTGGTGCGCCAGCATGGGCATGGGCCAGCATGGGCAGGGCAGTCTGGAACATGAGGGCAAGCGCACTGTGCACAGTGTATGGTGCCATCTGGTCACTGAAGTGGCTGTGGGGTAGATAGTCCAGGTTCCTGAGGTAGGGGGAGGGTGGCAGTGGGTCCCAAGCCAATTTCACATGGCCAGGGCATGTGGGCAGAGAGCACAGGCCACATCCACTCCACCTCCTGGACACCGGGGTTCCTGGGCTATAGCCCTTGCCTCCACACTGGCACTGGGTTGGGGACAAGCAGGAGGTACAGCCTCTGCAGACCCTTCCTGGATGTCTTGATTTGAAAACAGTAGGGCCAGGGATTTAGCTCAGTGGCATAAGTGCCTGTCTGGCAAGCATGTGGTCATGAGTTTGATCCCCGGTACCAAAAAAAAAACAAAAAAAACCAAAGAAAACAGTATTTGCTGGGCTGGGGATTTAGCTCAGTGGCTTAAGCGCCTGCCTGGCAAACGTGAGGTCGTGAGTTCGTTCCCTGGTACAAAAAACAAAACAAACAACAACAACAAAAAAACCAGTATTTGCCATATCCTTGTATCTATAAAATATATAACTGAACATTGAAGATATAACAAAGTATTAAAAGTAACTTCAGGCGATTCGGTGCAATGAAGTTCACACATGAACTTATTGTTGGATGGAACACTTGCAGAACTAACACCTAAGGAGCACTTAAAAATATATTGCCCTTGTACATGTTTTAAAATATAGTAACTAGAGAACTAGGTAATTTTTTTTTTTTGTTGATCTTTTTTGAGACAGGGTCTCACTATGCAGTTCAGGCTGGCCTTGAGCTCACTTTGTAGCCCAGGATGATCTTGAACTTGTAACAATCTTCCTGCCTCAGCCTCCCAAGTGCTGAGATTACAGGCATGAGCCACCATGCCCGGCTAGAACTAGGTAATCCTTAATTTATTGGAAACTCGGGGTTTCTGCCTAGATGCCAGTACGATCATTTTTAGCACACTACTAGTGTTGCCTTTATAGAATCGTTTTTCATTGGTAAAGTGTGTGTTTAATCAGCGCCTGTGTTTATGAATGCTGACAAGAGCTAAACTACTGTGATGCAGATGCTGGGGTGGTTGGCTCAGTGTACCTATAGCCTTGGGACCTTCACAGTTTTAAATTTTACGATTTTTTAAAAAATTAATTTTACTTTCTTTAGGCTAAATTTAAGGCTACTGTCCATATTTCCTGAACCATACATGTGTGCCCAGGAGGTGGTTTGGAGAATTGTGTGGAGGCCCAGAAGATGGCTTTTAAGACTACGTTCTGAGGGCTGGGGATTTAGCTCAGTGGCTTAATAAATGCCTGCCTGGCAAGCGCAAGGTCGTGACTTCAATCCCCAGTACACAACAAAAACAAACAAGCAAAAAAATAAAATAAAAAAGCACCAAGCAACAAAAAATCAATTTCTTAAAAAAAATCTACACTCTGATAAATGATATTTATTTAGGTATTCGGAATAGAACTCAGGACCTCATGCTTGCCAGGGAGATGCTGCACCACTGAGCTAAATCCCTGGCCCTGATGAATGATATTTAAAATGTATTAGTGTTTTTGTATTTTCATCTGTATTCTGAATTAAGAAAAAGCTGAATACACTTCATTGTGTAAGAGGCATCACGTATGTCTGAGGAAAAATAAATCTCATGGGCTCTCACTGCATGTTGCTAAGGATGGCATAACTATCCTTTCAAGTTTTCTTACCACGAAACCATTTAATTACAGATACCTTGTATTTTTTGTAGTACATAACAGCTCTCAGAGGCTAACTGGTAATAGTTGCTATAGACAGAAAAAGGAAAAAGCAATTATTTTTTGTGGGACCTCTTGACATTAGGATTTGTCAGGCATTTAACTCCTGTCCCCCAGATTGGGGCTAGAGCGCAGAAGCACTTTACTACTAAACCCCCCGCCCCCCCACACTTTCAGGCAGGTTCTCACTAAGTTGCCCAGGGAGAACTCAAACTTATATTCTGGATATGGTGGCTGGCTGATGCCTGTAATTTCAGCATTTGGGAGGCTGAGGTTGGAGAATTGCTGCAAGTTTATAGTGAGTTTAAGGCCAGTCTGAACTAAATAGTGAGACCCTGTCTCAATACCAAACTGAACCCTCAAGCTTGTGATCCTCCTGCCTCAGCCTCCTCGAGTGGTGGGATTACAAGTGTCACTTCCATGGCCAGTAATGCCAGAGGACTGTGGACCCCACCCAGACCCTTCTTTGGCAGCAGAATCGTCAGTTCTTGTCACTGCCCACACTGGTAAAATGTAATTGCTGCTGATCAAGCTGAGCATGGGCTGGGTGATGGGAGCAACTGTGCACAGGAGCACGTGGATTCTCATTGGTCCTGTCTGGAGCAGAAGCGGGCTCAGGAGTGAAAAGCTGCTCAGCTATGTCTGTAGTTTTTTGATTTGTAGTGTGCCTGATCTTGACAGTTTTGTCCAATTTCATACCAGTTTTTTTTTTTTAAATGGAGAAGATTCACCAGCTCTATCATGACCTAACTAAAATTCCTCAATGTATTCTTTCCTTGGACTTAATTTGATCTTGTGACTTTTTTTTAAATTATGGACTAAAGTAAATTTAATAGTTAGAGATATTGCTATATAGGGTTCATTTAATGTTCTTCATTATTATTTATTTGGCCTTAGTGATAACATATGAACATATAAAATGTGGTTTTTGTTAAGAGTTTTTACTTATTTTCTGTCCTTTTGAGACAGGGTTTTGCTGTGCAGTTCAGGCTGGCCTGAAACTCACTAGGTAGCCCAGGTTGGCCTTGGCCTTCCAAGTGTTGGGATTACAGCCATGTGCCTTGTCTTAGAAATGTAAAAAATTCTTAAATTGTAGTTGTAACAAAATAATGTCCTTTGGACTGGATATTTATTTTAAAGGACTTTTTTTTTTTTTTTCCACTGTGTCTCACATTGGGTTGGGTTTAAGTGATCCTCTAGCCTCTGTCTCCCAAGTGCTGGGATTGTAGGTTCCTGTTACCATGCCCAATTTTTTTCCTCAGAATCTCAGAGGCTGGAAAGGTCAGGGTTAGGTTGCTGGCAGATGTTACAGTATCCATTGAGAGCTTCTTAGCACTGTATTCCATTTCCTTTCAACTCTATGGGTGAGACAGGGAGTCGGTTTACCACTTGGCCATTTGAAACTGAAATGTGTTCGTTCTCCAGAGGAACATTTTAATAGGCTATAAATTTAATTAGGAGTGATGCTTTGTATATTCCTTGAAAAATAATTACTGACCTAAAACAGTGGTTTTATTAAGATGGTTTAAAAACATGTATATATTGAACCTGTGCGTTCACTTAGTGAAATGGTTGTTAGAGTCAAGCAAAATTGCAATACTCATCTTCTCACATAAGGAACTTATTTGTTTATTTTGTTGGATTTTTGAGATGGGGTCTTGCTATGTAGTCCAGAGAGGTCTTGAACTCATTGTGTAGCCCATACTGGCTTCAAACTCATGGTGATCCTCCTGCTTCAGCCTCCTGAGTGCTGGGATGACAGGCATGCACCAGCATGCCCTATCCAGGAAACTTATTTATGCGTGTGGTAGTGAAGCCCTGAAATCTGTTTACATAGCAAATGTTCAGTACACAAGACACTTCTTTTAACAGTCATCATGCTGTCCACTAGGCCTCCGTAGTTAGGCATTACTATAGATCTCTACCTTTTGGCCAGGATCTCCTGTTTTACCTCACTGCTCCACCCCAGCAAACACTCTTCTTCTCTGTATACATTCACCTTTATTAGATTCCACATATAAATCAGTCTGATATCTTCTTAATCTGGCCAGGGGTGGTGGTGTGTGCCTGTTATCCCAGCACCCAGGAGGCTCAGGCAGGAGGATCACCATGAGTTAGAGCACAGCCTGAACTACTGTGCTTAGAGAAAGCCTGTCCCCAAAAACAAAAGAAAATTTTTTTTCTTAATCTGTTAGTATTCCCATAAGCCAATCATGCAATATTTTCTTTCCTATGTCTGGTTTTTTTTTTTTTGGGCTTGTTTGTTTGTGTTGTTTTGTTTTGTTTTTGTCTTTTTGAAACAAGATCTTTTGTCTTTTTGAAACAAGATCTATGTAGTTCACTTTGGCCATGAGCTCTCTTTGTAGCCCAGGCTAGTCTTGAACTCACAACTATCCTCCTGCCTCAGGCTCCCAAGTGCTGGGATTACAGGCATGTGCCACTATGCCCAGCTCTGTCTGGCATTTTTTTATATTTAACATAATGTTCTCCATGTTGTTGCGCATGGCAGGTTCTCCTTTTCAAAGACTAAATAATGCTGTACTACATCCATATCCGTATCTGTGTACATATCTGTGTGTCTGCTATGCGGGCCCCAGTGTTAGAGGTTCTTGTCTATTGCTTTGGGTCCATGGCAGTTCAACCAGGAAGGGAGTTGCTACAAGCTGTGTCCCTTCCTAACATACTGTGCTGGGGACCAAGCTCAGAACACACGGGCTTAGGGGAAAGATCCAAGCCATAAAGTGCAACATGGGATTCTAAGGTTATTTTCTTAGCTTGCCCGTTCCAAATAATGCTGCAGTGAGCATGGGACCACAGAACCCCCTTAATTGACATTTTTTTAAATTGACATTTTTGAGACCTCAAATAATTTTTTTTTTTTAAGAGAGGGTGTTGCTATGTAGTCCAGGCTGGCCTTGAACTCACAGCAATCCTTCTCCGTCAGCCTCCTGAGTGCTGGGATTACGAGCATTCACCAACATGCCCAGCTAGATTCTAGTGAATTTAATCAAATTACAGGCACAGTACTACAATTACTTGAGAACACAGATAACTCTAAATATATGTTTTTGGGACCTGAATGATTTTAATCAAATATAAGTATAAACTGATGTGATGGCACATGCCTATAATTTTAGGTACTCCAGAGGCTGAGGCAGGAGGCTTAAAAGTCAAGGACGGCCTGGGCAAATTGGTGAGATGAATCGATGTTATTATGTTATACATGAATCATCATGCATTGAAGAGTGATGTGTGGTCCTTCTGTAGGAGTTGAATTTTATTAAAAGTAGTAGTATGACCCCTCGGTATGTATGAAACAAGTTTTACTACTTTGAAATACTAGTCATGAAAAAAGGTGTGATGTAGGAAATCAAAATTACACAAAATTTTTGACAACGTATTTGTTTTTAGAAAATCAGATAATTCTTTTTACTCTTTTTTGTATGCTGGAACTATGTAGAATTTGAAAAGTCATCATTAATTAATTAATTTGAGGCTTCTGGGGATGGAACTCAGGGCCTTCAGCTCAGTGGGCTTAGGGTTCCAGCACGACTTTTACCCTGCCCATCATAGAAAGTTCTTGGTCTGGGATCAAAGTAGCCATTTCAGATAGGAAACCTGATATTTAAATGTTAGACACAGGGAGGAAGGCTCAAATTTATCATTAAGATTTTTGAAAGGATTCTGTTTGGAAGTTGTCTTACTTTCCTTGTCATTGAGGCACAATTTAAAGGGGAAAAGGTTTTTTTGGCTCATATTTTGTAGTCAACTGGCTCCAAGGCAGGGTGGCATAGCAGAGGGGCCAGGCAGAGAAGAAACAGCTCACTGCACAGCAGACAGGAAGCAGAGGAGAATCAAAGGAGGCGGAGGGAGATGGACCACGTGCCCAGTGACCCCCTTTTCTGACCAGGCTTCACCTCCCCAGCAGTGGACTGAGTGTCTTACCCTAGTGATCCAGTCACCTCCCCAAAGCCCACCTGGGAGCGTATGAGGCTTTGAGAGGGCATCTAGGTATAAAATAGCACCTAAGTCTATATAAACGCAGTATTTAATATCTTTCCAAATCTTGGTATTTTTTTTCCCCGTGAATATGTGAAAACTTTCACCAAGCCACATATAGATAGGGGACAAAGCTTCCCAACATTCCCTGTTCTGGAAGAATTGTTCTTTTTTCATTTTAGGGCACAAAAAGCAAATCTCACTCCCAGGCTTATGTATCCTCTCTGTACTTTGTTTTGTGGAAAAGAATTTGGCAGCTGGTACAATTAGGTGAATGTATTGGCACTTAATCCCTTATGCTATGTCTTATACTTTCTACACTGAAACACACAGCAAAGCCTTGTAGTGTTGCATTTGGGTACGGGGATGAAATGGCGTCTGATGTTTAGAGTACTGAAAACATTATTTTTGGGGTGTTTGGTAATTGTCACCTCACAACTTGGTCCTATGGCGGAAACTATCAAATGATTGAAAGAGATTTATAGTGGTCTCAAAATGGTCCTTTGTTATTTTTTTTCTTGAGATTTATTCAACTCTAGTACTAACCTGTCAGGATAGGGATTAGTTTTTTTGAAGTGGAGATAAGGAAGAATAAATCTCTGGGCAGTGATGAATAGTAGCTCTAAGGATGGGTGTTTGACTTAGGTCTGCAGTGTAGGTGATATGTCCACGATCTTCTCTTGGAGGTTTTTTTCCCCATTCATTTTAGACTTTCAAAGGCATATTTAATCGTCATTTAAGAAACATGATTTCACCAGGCAGGGTAGTGCATACTTGTAATCCCGGCAGTCTGAAAGGCTGAGGCAGGAAGATCACAAGTTCAAGCCTAGCCTGGGTAACTTAGCAGTTTAGTGTCTCAAAATAAAAAGGGCTAGAGATACAGCTCAGTGTGACGTTGCTGGCTTCTTTTATTTTACATTCTTGTATTTTAAAAAAAATGCATTCTTTTATTTTATTGACTAACTTGTTTTGCATATTATTTATTTTTATTTTTTTACTTTTAAAAAATTTTTTGGTACCAGCAGTTGAATTGAAGACCTTACACTTGCCAGGCAGGTGCTTATCAGGCACTTACACCGATGAGGCATTTCCCTGGCCATGTGTGTAATATTATATATATATATATATAATTATATACACACATTTTTTTTTTTTTTTTTTGGAGACAGGATCTTGCTATGCAGTTCAGGCTGGCCTTGAACTCACTTTGTAGTTCACACTGGTCCCGAATTTGCAATGATCCTCCTGCCTTAGCCTCCCAAGTGCTGGGATTACAGGTGTGTGCCATCATGCCTGGCTGACCCTATATATTATGTTAAAAGCAATCTGGGATATGACTTAGCAAAGAAGATATGTTGTATAGGAAAGTTGAAAGAGTATGAGGCTTGAAGTCAAAAGATATCATTTAAATCTTAGTTGCTCTTTAAGTTGATTTTTTGTACTTTATTAATAAAGAAGACAAAATGACCCTTGTTTTGTCTTCCAGAAATGTGAGAAAAAAGTGAATAGCAATGACTTATTTTGAATAAGCTTATTTATTTCTGAGCTTTAATTTTCTTATCTTTCAAATAAGAAAGCATCATCCAGTTCTCAAATTTTAGTGTTCTTTCTTCGTGTAAAGCAGTTGCTGAGAGTTTCTAGAAATGTTACCTACCTGGAGTGCTCACCATGTTAACCTCTGTTCCCAACAGGCAGTGGTAGTGCTACAGAATGGCTGACCTCAGTCTTGCAGATGCATTAACGGAGCCACCTCCAGAAATTGAGGAGGAGATCAAGCGGGACTTCATGGCCACGCTGGAGGCAGAGGCCTACGACGACGTTGTGGGGGAAACTGTTGGAAAGACAGACTATATTCCTCTCATGGATGGCGACGAGAAAACCGGGAACTCGGAGGCAAAGAAGAAGCTGAGCACAGATGCCAATCAGGTTGAAGGTAAGTGTTTAAACCAAACTCGACACGTGTGTTCAGAAAGGAGATTGGAAAGATGCTTCGTGCCATAATCTTCTAAACCCTGAGGAAAATCAGTGGAGTTTTTAAAAGTTTAGGTTAAAACTTAAAAGGAGATACACTCAACTAAAGCCTGGTGAGTCTGTGCCTGTGGCTGTAGATCACTTTAACCCTGATGTTTCTTCTGTAATGTGTCAGTCACCATGTATCCCTAACTCCCTTAAATTCTTTTATGTCCCTAAGTTGAGATGCCTGCTGAGCCTTTTGTTGAATGTAGTTTTGGCATAGTGGTGCAGGCCTGTAATCCTTGCACTCAGGAAGATCTCTGTGTATTCAAGGCCAAACTGAATTATATAGGGAGATTGTGTTTCTAAAAAAATTTTTTTTGTAAAGTTAGATACATAAAATTCCATAATTACATTAAAATTTAACTAAAACTGGAGTCAGATGTCATTTGTTGTCTTTGGGGTCATTTTAGAGCAGGATTAAAGCATGAGTTAAAGACTTTCAAAGAGGTTTTCTGTCTTCATGTATCCTGGATTGATATGTTAATATATGGTCAAGAATTTTTACATCTATACTCTTGAGGAATGTTGGTCTTTAATTGTAATGTCTTTGGTTTTAGAGTTGAGGTCATGCTGACTTTGTAAAATGAGTTGGGCAAGTATTCCCTCTTCTCTTTTATACAATACTTAGTATAGCATTAATTTTTTATTTGTAATGTTTGATGGAATTCACCAATAAAACCATCTGTGATCTGTGTCTAGTTTTGTTTGTCAAGCTTTAAACTAGGAATTAAATTTGTTTTTTGGTTTGATATTTTTGAGGCTTTGTAGATTAGGCTGGCTGTTACTGAACAGGGTCTAGTTGTTTGATAGTGTTGTTCAGGTTTCTGCATCATTTATGAGAGAAATGTTGGTCTGTATGTCATTTTGTGGACTCTTTAATTCTCCCTTCAGTCCTATTGGTGTTTTGATGTATTTTGAAGATCTGTTGTCTCATTTGTGTACTTTTTTCAGAGGGGGTGGTTATTCAGATAGGGCCTCACTGTGTAGTTCAGCCTGATCTTAAACTCTGCTGGCCTCAAACATGTGATCCTCCTGCTGCATCTTCCTAAGTACTGGAATTGCAGGTGTGCATCACTACGCCTGGCTCAACGTCCCATAGAATTCTAATTAGAATTTTTGTTAGATTGTTTATATTGTCAGGAAGCCCTGAGATGCTCTAGTCTCTTCCTACCTTCTCTGTGTTTTGTTAGGTTGGAGCTTTTCTTTTTAGTGGTACTAGGAGTGGAACCTGAGATGCTATAACACTGAGCTACATCCCCAGTCCTTTTCCTTGTTTGTTTCGTTTCATTTTGTTTCTTTTCTTTTTTTTTTTTTTTGTGCCTGGGATTGAACTCATGACTTTGCACTTGCCAGGCAGGTGCCTATGTCAATGCCACTGAGCTAAATCCCCAGTCCCCCAAGTCCTTTTTAGTTTTCATTTTGAGAGACAGGGTCTCCTTGAGTTGTGTGGTCTGGCCTCAGACCAGACTTGCAGTCTTTCTGCCTCAGTCTCCCAAATACTGGGAGCACAGGCATTTGCCACCATGCCTGACCATGGTGTTTGAAAAAAATCTTTAATATCTGTGCTTTTAAAATTTTCTGGTATTTCTGTTTGAATCTTTCCTATGTTTTTTCATCTTTTTACAGGATTTCTTTATTGTTTTTACCTTTTCTACTACACAAATATTAAGCCTAGTAAAGGGGTGGGAGCCTGGGAGAAAGCTCAGGACTGGGGCACTTGGCTAGCATGGGAAATGCCCTGGATGTTTGATCTCTAGCAGAAGACATACACACACATGCACACATCAGAGGCACTTTAAAAATAGCTGTCTAGTGAGTTGAGTATCTTGCTTGTCTCTCACCCTGGCTGTTTTGTTCCTTTTTGTTTGTCTCTTGTTTTTTGAGACAAAGTCTTGCATGTAGTTGACTCATGCAACTGGCCTCAAACTCAAATCTAAGTGATTGATTCTCTTGCCTCAGTCTCCTAAATGCAGGGATTACAGATACGTACCAACATGCCTGGCTGTTTTGTTTCTTAATAGCACTTTTTCTCTAGTGCCTGGGTGTGTGTGTGTGTGTGTCTGTCTGTCTGTCTGTCTGTCTATCTATCTATCAATCTGTCAATATCTGTAGGCTTCTTAAGTTTCTGGTTCTGCAGTCTGCCAGACACAAGGCATATCTGCTGGATTGAGTCAGTTTGTCACAGATGCTGAGCTGGTTTTAGGATGTGTTACTGTGATTGCCCATGGGTTTTACTTCTTGGCTTGCAGTGGGGAGTGAGGCACTGGTTTTTCCTGCACGTTCCTATAGCTCCTCAGATTTGGGTCTTCTGTGTGTACTTCTCTCTCAGAAGCTCTTCCTCCCTGTTGTGGCCTCTTTTTTCTCAGAAGAGTGCCCACCTGGTGGTAGGCAGGGTTTTGTTTTGTTTCATTCTCTTTCCTTGCTGTTTGTGCTCTGTCCCTTGGATCTGCATGGCTGGGCCTGCCTTTGTGTGTACCCCCACAGTGGTAGAGTGTGCTGTTAATGTATGGGCAGAGAGCCAAGGCCAGGGTTTTGTCTTGCTCCTGTCCCAGCATTGTGGGGCACTTTCCTACTCTCCAAGCTGTTGGGATTCTTCACGTGTGACCTCTGGCTGATAGAGTTTGGCACTCCTTTCCTAGGGGAAAAAGGTCCACTGTGCAGGGCTTCCTAGCTCTCTATGTCTGGACCACCACGTCTGCAGCTCCGAGGGACCTTCTGGTCTTCACCTTGTCTCACACTTCTTTGTGTGTCTTTAGTAAACATGGCTCTACAAGTGGGTATGAACTCTGTATCTGTGTCCTGGGCTTGACAGTCTCCAGCTAGGCCTCTCTCACCTTTAAGTAAGTCACTAGAAGTGTTTTTTTTTGTTTTTTTGTTTTTTAATACTGGGAATTGAACTCAGGACCTTGTGCTTACAGTCATTAGAAGTTTTAGTTGAATTCTTACCACCCACTTGCATGGCACCAGCTTCTCTTTTGTAACATGCTGTAAGGCAGAAGCACCAGTGCCCACCTCTGTCTCCTGGAGGTTCGTTACTTGGATTGCATACTACTTGGTGGCCCTGATACCTGAGCTCTCTGGTGAATTCAAGTTGTGAATTAAGCTGTAGTGTTGTTACCTTTTGCTGTTAGGATAGGAGTGAGGTTGCTTCTTGGCTTTCTGCCTAAGGCGAAAAGGAAAACTTACCAACTTTGCAGAAGCTTTGTTTAGCGAAGATGGTATCCACTTGTATCCATCCAAAATTTAATTGTAACCAACTGAATTTTCTTAATGGGAAAATTGAAATAGCTACAGGTATTTTCATTTAGTGCATAATAATCTGTAGTTTTTTCTTTGCCTAACCTAAAAGGAAAAGAAATTTAGGAAGAAAGAGAATGGTAAGATTGAAACATTTTAGATGAGCCTCCCCTGCTCATTCTACTTGGTGGCCCTGATACCTGAGCTCTCCTTTACTGCTTTCCTTTAGCATCTGTTGCTTCTGCCATCTGGGCTGGTACCCTTCTGAGTAAGCTCAATAAGTAGTAACAATAGATTTTTCTTGTTTTTTATCTTAAGTGACTTGATCAAGGTAAAGTTAGCTTGACCCAAGAGGAAAGTTTCTTCTTTCTTTCTTTCTTTCTTTCTTTCTTTCTTTCTTTCTTTCTTTCTTTCTTTCTTTCTTTCTCTCTCTCTCTCTCTCTCTCTCTCTCTCTCTCTCTCTCTCTCTCTCCTCTCTCTCTCTCTCTCTCTCTTTCTTTCTTTCTTTCTTTCTTTCTTTCTTTCTTTCTTTCTTTCTTTCTTTCTTTGTACCTGAAATTGATCACAGGACCTTGTGCATGGTAGATGTCTACTGCTAAACCCTGCTAAACTATACCCTATTGTTGGGAGGAAAGTTTTTTTTTTAGTACTGGGAATCGAACTCATGACCTAATGCTTGCCAGGCAGGTGCTTGTGCCGCTGAACTAAATCCCTGGCCCAGGAAAGTTTTTAGAAATGATTTTGCTCATAAAAATTATTAACCTGTAATTCCAGCACTCAGGAGGCTGAGACAGGAGGAGCATTGTGAGTTCAAGATCAGCCTGGGCTGCAAAGTGACCTCATGGCCAGCCTGAACTGCATAGTGAGACTCTGTTTCAAACACACACACACAGACACACACAGACACACACACACACACACACAGACACACACACACACACTTTTTGTTTTCGGTAGTCTTCCTTGCTGTTTTAACATGTAAATAACTTGCAAGTGAAAGTTTGTTAATTTAGGGTCTGGGATATCATTCAGTAGCACAAGCACCTGCCTGGTAAGCACAAGGTCCTGAGTTTGATTCCTGGTACCAAAAAAGATTGTTTGATAATTTGGGAAGCTTACTGCAGGAATTGGTGCTGATGGTAGTTACTCTGGGAAGAACTGGCGACTGGGAAGTGAAGGCTAAGTGAGGAGATGTCTTTTTACTGTGTATCTCCAAACAGCTCCCTCCCCCTCACCTTCTACAAACACCTTTAGGAAGGTGCCAGGGAAAAAAATGAGCGACTTATAATCTAATTCTTATAAGCTTCATTATTATATTTTGAACAGGCTAAAAAATGCACATGTACCAAATACACTGACCCAAAGGGAAGAAAGGGAAGGAATTTCCTTTATTTGATATAGCATTTGGATGCAGCCAGTGAATTCTCAGCAAATTGCAACTTCTGTTTCGAATTTTATTTTTATAAATTGTCACAGTATTGAATTTTTGCCAGAATAATAACTTGTATATTTTTTTGACAATATTGTTAAGATGTTTTTTTTCTGAGCATTTCTTCAGAAATGATGGAAGGGCTCTAGACATCCTTGTTTTCGTTACATATCCCAGCTTTAATTTTGATTTTTGTTCTTGGAGTTGGAGCAAGTTCATTAAGCAAATGCAGGTGCTCAGTGATACTGTAATTTGGCAGCAATCTCAAACCAACTGGTGGAAGTTTTATTAACCATTTTCCTGCATCTAATATTAGAAGGCACAGTTGAATGGGTTTACATAATGGGATTCTTTGAACAATGGTGTTTTTATTTTCTTCAATTCTTGTGCACCCACCCTAATTGCTTTCAGTTTAAAAATGATTGAAAGGAAACTGGGCTCCCTTATGTTGTTTAGCACAGAGTAGAACAGCTGCTTTTTTCTTCCAAGTACAATTCCTGCTTTTAACCTGGAAACAGCAGTTTCTGCAAAAGGTGCTGTATTTTTAAAGGTGTCAAATGACATTTCAGATTCTCAGTGCGAGTGAGTGCTTTTGATGCTTGTTGCTACTGGTTTGGTCCTTGTTTTTAGACCCTCTTTTGGACATACTATTATTATTTCGTGGTGTGTGTGTGTGTGTGTATACTGGGGATTGAACTCAAGACCTTGCGCTTGCCAGGCAGGCACTTGCGCTAAACCCCCAAGCCCTTATTATTTTGTTTTTGTCTTTTACTTTTTTTTTTTTTTTTTTTGGTACCGGGGATTGAACTCATGACATTGCACTTGCAAGGTAGGCACTTAAGCCACTGAGCTAAATCCCCAGCCCTTGTCTTTTACTTTGAGACTTGTAAAATTGCCCAGGCTGGATTCTACTTTGGTATCATAAAGTTCTAGGATTACAGTGCTATCATTATGTAGTTTAGGGTGGCCTCCAACCTGTGATGCTCTTGCCTCAGCCTTCCAAGTAGTAGGATTACAGGCATGCACCACCAAACCTGGCTTCTTATCACCACACCTGGCTTCTTATTATTTGCTTTTGTTTTGTTTTTGCTTCAGAAACAGTATCTTAATAGTTGTTCATTGTCAGTACTATGTGACTATTTTCTAGGCAAAGCAGACAAAATAGAGAAGCTTTCACTCAGATGGAAATAACAAAACAATAATCCCATTACTCTTTCTCATTCAAGTGAACATCTAGCACATTGTTGAATTTCAGTCATAAATAGTGGGCAAATTTCTGGACTCATCACTTAAATTTTTCTGTACCCTTTGTGCTTGAGTAATTCTGTTTGTGAGGTTGAGAGATTGTTTTTTCTTTAGCATTCCAGAAAGTCTCTGAGGCAAAAGCTTGTATCTGTAGAATAACAAATTAACCCAGGACATTGGTGGCGAATCTACAGCACATGAACTGCAGCAGGCTGTTTGTATCATTGAAGCTTGAAAAGTTTGTGGTTTTCAAAGTATGGTCTCCTGAACAGCTTTCTCAGATCCTGGAGGGGTGGGGAGTAGGGTGGTGGTGTGGGGTGGTGTGTGTGGCTTGTTTAGAGTGTCATTGTTAGGCCCAAACAGAATGAGATCCAGCCTAGCACAGTGTTGAATGGGCCCTCATAGATGACTTGGATATTCACGCCGAGACAGAAATAGCCTGTCCTAGAAAGGGTGATAAATAGATGCTGCAGAGTTCCTTTGTTCTGCTGACCCAGTCCGTTTATGGAACATTGCAACCAACCTAACTGGACACCAGAGGGCGGTGTTGGTACGAGGCTGACAGTGCAGAAATGGAAGCCCTTGCTCAAGGTGTCCAAAACTGGCTCACGGTGGCGCTGTTCTCACAGCACACGTGCTCCTCAGCGTGTTCAACTTTGTTACCCTGCCAAATTGATCTGCAAGTTGTGGGAATCTGAAATGGCTTGAGGAGAGGGGATTAAACAAAATAAAGTAAATTTGAATAGCCTTGTGTCTCCGAGAATGTGATGAGTCTCAAAAATGTGTGTGCTATTTTCAGTGCAATATGTGTTCAGCTGAGAAAGTTTATTTCATGAAATCTTGACCCTCAGGGGAAGGGATCAGTGAGTGAAGGCTAAGTTGTACCCTTTGAATGTGAATTTGCCCAGTAAAATATAGTGTTGCAGAGATTAAGGTTCAAGAAATCTTAACTGGAAGAGAAGTTTACAGCCCTTATTCCTACTGATTTTGTTATCGTAATGTTGTTTTTCCTCCTTTCCTGGTCTTAGATTTTTTAAATTGGTAAATGTTATATCTATGGTAGAGTCACAGCCTCTCTTATTTCCTCCTGACTTCCTTTTCTTTCACTTTGTTTTAGTCTAGTAAATTTAAAAATTTCCACATTAGATTTCACAAATATGTCTGGAGCAGTCTTAGATCCACAGGAGTCACTTAACAAGCTCTTTATGTAACATAAAAATAAACTTGAGTTCAGTGCTCTCACAAACTTACTTTACAGCTTATTGATCAATTTAAGTTAACCTATACTCAGTGATAGATTAATGATTCTATATATGTTGACAAATCTACAGTTAATAAAGAATAGTACCAGTCATTAACCTTTAGTACATTTAGGCCTGGTGTGGTGGTGCACACCTGTAATTCCAGCACTCAGAGGCTGAGGCAGGAGGAGTACTGCAAGTTTGACTACAGTGTGGGCTACAAAGTGAGTTCAAGGCTAGCCTGGACTACATAGTAAGACCTTGCCTCAAAAAAGATGAAAAAAAGCCCCAAAACATTTAGCACTGTCAAACTAATGTCTCCAGTCTTAAATTATTACATACAAGTTCACCTTATGAGTGAGGAGTGTTGAGGTTTGACCCCTTGAGGGGGTTGCATTTGATCATTTAGTCAGTAGATAGAGAACTGCAATTTGAACCCATGTCTTATTTTAAATCCCATGTTCTTCCTAAGAAGCCATACACTTTCCCATGAGTGTATACTATTGCTTGATTTAGTATTTCGTAGGTGTTGTTTATAATAACAACTAAAGATTCACATGTTTAGTTCAAAAAGAACTGTTAGATATGTCAATACTGTGTTCGGTCATGTGAATGAGTCGTATTTTGGTCAGGAGCACAGACTTGAAGGGTTTGCTTGCTAACTCACTGAGTTTGTAAAGGCCTCCACTTTTCTGAAGAGCTGTTTGATCTCTCTGTTCAGACTTCAGGTGCTTGTCCTCAGTTCTTGTTCTCAGCTGATGACCTTCACAATGAGCATTCAGTGGAGGCAGTCAGAAGAGTTTCCACACACTGCGCAGTCCCAAACCCGTCACCTGCCTCTGCTCGGAAGGAGCTGCCCAGGTTCTGCTTGGGATGGTTCTCTGCCATTTGTTGCTTCTATCTTCTATATCATTAGTTCCTTTCATTCAACCAGGTTATTCATCACCATCAAACATACCCTCATTTTAGCCAGGTGGGTCATGCGTGCATATAAGGCCAGCACTCATGAGGGTGAGGCAGGAAGATCATAGCATGTTCTAGACCGGCTTGGGATACAAAGTACAACAACAGCTGGGGATTTTTTAGCTCAGTGGCTTAAGCACTTGCCTAGCAAGCACAAAGTCGTGAGTTCAATCCCCAGTACCAAAAAAAAAAAAAAAAGTACAACAACAAAACCAAA
This sequence comes from Hydrochoerus hydrochaeris, assembly GCA_004027455.1. NCBI lineage: Eukaryota > Metazoa > Chordata > Mammalia > Rodentia > Hydrochaeridae > Hydrochoerus > Hydrochoerus hydrochaeris. The sequence continues at coordinate 107,455 of PVLA01001062.1, forward strand.
AAGCCCCAAAGCCCAAAATACAAACATTTAAAAAAAGTGCTGGGCCAGGGATATAGCTCAGTAGCATAGCACCTTGCCTGGCAAGCTCAAGGTCCTGACTTCAATCCCTGGCACCCCCCAACCCCCCAAAAAAGAAAGCTATCTGAATTCCACATAGAGCTCATTTACTTTTTTCACTCTGCCCTGTCTTTGAAAGAGATGTATCTACTGTCTGTCTTCAGCTCCTTTTTCCCATTCGTTTTGGAATCCCTTCCATCAGACATTAGTACATGCTACTGGAGCTGCTCTTACTGAGCTATGAGATTTTGCATTGTTAAGGATGAATCCAGGATTATTTTGAGGTCTTTGGCCCAAGAAAGTGAAAGAAAAGAATCTGTATCATCTGAAATGATAAAGACTTATAGGAGTAGGATTTGAGTGGAACATAAATAATTTGGGCTGGAATATATTCAGTAATTATCTGTTAGATACCCAATTGGAGAAAATGAATAGTCAGCCAGGTAAGAGAATTCAGAAAAGAATTCTGGGTTGAAGCTATAGGTCTGGGGACTGATGTCATTTATAGCTTTTATTATAGCTGTCATAATGCAATCTTTTAAAGTTAAGTATTAGCTGGCTGTGGTGCATATGCTTGTAATCTCAGCTACTGGGAGGCTGAGACAGGGCATTAAAAAAGTTCAAAGTTAATTGGGCAACTAGCAAAATTTGTTTCAAAATGAAAATAAAAAGTAAGAGCCAGGCCTAGTGGTGCATGCCTGTAATCCCAGCACTCAGGAGGCTGAGGCAGGAGGATCACTGTAGGTTTGAGGTCAGTTTGAGCTATAAAATGAGTTCAAGGCCAATTTGAATTGCATAATGAGACCCTATCTCAAAAAGACAAATAGGGTTGGGGATTTAGCTCAGTGGCATAAGTGACTGCCTGGCAAATGTGAGGTCATGAGGTGGATACCTGGTACAAAACCAGCACCAGCACCAGTACCAGCACCAGCACCAGCACCAGCACCAGCACCAGCACCAGCACCAGCACCAGCACACAAAGGAAAACAAGCAAGCAAACAAGCCAGGCATGACAGTATATACTTGTACTTCCAGCACTAGGGAGGCTGGGGCAGGAGGACTGCTGCAAGTTTGAAGCCAGCCTGGGCTGCATAGTTCAAGACCAACCTGAACTACATAGTGAGACATTGTCTCAAAAAAAGAGGCTACGATTGAAGCTTGGTGGTATAAGCATCCCTGGATTGAATCCCCAGTAACACACACACACACACACACACACACACACACACACACACACACACATACACACTAGTTTAAATGTAATCTTCCAAGAACATCCTCTGATTTTTATTCCCCTCTCTTTAATGACTACTTCTCCATACCTTCTTTTAATCTTGATAAGTGCTTTTTCTCTCTGAACTTTGCTCTGCTGTGGAACTTGTAATGTGGTAATGAAGCTATTAGTTGTCTCTTACTGAAGCTGCTTTCCTTTTCTTATATACTTTCCTTCTTCACTCCCCCCCCCCACCGCCACTCTTTTTTGTCTTTTTGAGACAGGGTCTCTCTATGCAGTTCAGGCAGGTCTTGAGCTCACTTGGTAGCCCAGGCTGGTCTCGAACTCAAAATGATCTTTCTGCCTCAGCCTCCCAAGTGCTGGGATTACAGGTGTGATCCACCACGTCCGGCTTCCTCCTCCTTTTATATTCCATACAAATGGCATCTCTAGCAAAAGCGAAAAGGGGCAGAGATGTTGGTCAGTGGTACAGCACTTACTTGCCTTGCTTGTGAGAGGCCTTGGGTTGGATTTACCCATCCCACCACTCCTTCAGTGACATTTAGCAAAAGCAGAAAGGCACAGACTAATGAAAAGTTTGCCAGGAACCTCAAAAAAGAAACCAAAGTTTAGAAAGCAGTGAAGCAGGCTGGAGGAGAGAGCCCATGGTGAATGAAGCACGTGGAGTCCTATGCAGAGTCTTCTGAGAAACAGGGCACATAACAGATCACTGCTCTTGACATAAGCAATCATTGCTTGTTACATGTAATTGGAAGAAAAAGAAATAGAATAATTTTATCATGTTGCTCAACTGAACTGAAATAATTTTGTTTACACTTATGTTAATGTGTAGACTAATAAGCAGTTGTGTCAAGAATCCAAAGGTGTAGGTATTTATTTAGGTAGACATAGGTATCTAATCCTAAACCCTCTTACTCATCTCAGTAACCAGATTTAGGGACATTTATGAATTTAAAAAAATCAGTGTGGCAATTTTTCAAAAATAGTTGTTTTCTGACTTCAATTTTAGATTGGCTGTCCATATCCACAGGGTATCCTAGAACCAATTGTACCTGTATACCAAGGGATAACTATATGTTTATGGTTTTTTTTTTTTTTTGTATCTGGGATTAAACTAACTACACACTTGCCAAGCAGGTGCTTATGCTGCTGAGCTAAATCCCTGGCCCTAATAATTTCTTTTTGGAAATTGAAAGAAAAGTACTAGTAACAATTAGAATGGTATAGTGACATAAGGGAAAAACAGGAACCTCTTAAGAAGCATTTACTTTTCAGGTATCCCCCACTGTCTCGTTATGTAATTCAGACTGGCCTTGAACTCAATGTGTAGCCCAGGTAGGCCTTGAATTCAGTGATCCTCCTGCTTTAGTTTCTTGAATGCTGGAATTACAGGTGTTCACCCCTAAACCTGGCTTTCAGGTTCTTTTTAAAAACAATTTATTGGGCTGGCAGTATAGCTCAGTAGCACAGTACCTGCCCAGCAAGTGCAAGGTTGTGCGTTTGATCCCTGGCACCTAAATAAATAAATAATAAATACATACAAACAATTTATTTTTACATGTGCATGTTTGTAGCAGATAATGATTCCATTCATTGTGGGAAGTTGGTCCATGTACACACAGTGCATCTCAATTCTTTGTTTCTTTTCTATTATTTTTTGAGACAGGATCTCATTATGTAATTCAGGCTGGCTTTGAACTCAATATGTAGCCCATGCTGGGTTCGAACTTGCAGTGGTCCTTCTGCCTCAGTCTCCTGAGTTCTGGCATTACAGGAGCATGCCAGCATGCTCAGCTCAGTGCATCTCATTTCTTTTTATATCTCTTTTCCTTCTTTTGCCTCCCTCTGCTCTCCATCTCTCAGTCTAAAAGATCTATCTCCCAGTTTCCTGTTAATATTTTATTTTTATTTTATCCTGTTTTGGTTTTTTTTGTTTGTTTGTTTTTGTTTTTGGATACAGGGTCTTGCTGTGCTGTGTAGGTTTTTTTTTTTTTGATATGGGTCTTGCTCGCCTTTAACTCCTAGTGATCCTCCTGCCTCAGCCTCCCCAATGCTAGGATCACCACCATGCCTAGCTCCTATTATCTTTCATTTTGCTATTTATGCTTTGGGTTTCTCATATAAGAGAAAACTTGCACTATTTAACCTTAATTTTCAGGTTCTTTCTTAGAGCTACCTAGGGCCAAGACGTCAAAGAAATAACATATATTATAATTTTTGATAAGTTGTTACTAACCTTTAAAAGTTGACTTGGTTGAAAGTGCTTGTCTTGATGAGATGATAGGACCTATAATTTTTCTAAATTAGGTCATGCATCTGTGAATCAGTATTTTATGCCAAAATAAGATGAAATTTAGCAATTTTATTTCTATTAATTTTGAAGACATCTTAGGCAAGAAACATTCAAATTCATAGATTCAGTATATGGTAATGGAAGCTTTACTATGGCATTTTAATATTTTGAGGTTTTTTTGGTGGGGGGAGTCTTTGAGACAGGTCTTGCTATGCAGGTCAGGCTGGCCTTGAGCTCATTTTGTAGCCTAGGCTGGTCTCAAATTTGCAGCAGTCTTCCTGCCTCAGCCTTCTGAGTGCTGGGATTACAGGTGTGCACCACTCTTGGTAATATTTTGACTTATATGCTAAGAGTGTATAGAGTAGTATTTTCAAAATTTATTGTTTTATTAGATGACAGCTCTATTATGAACTTCTTCAACCTTGATGAAAACCAAGAAATTAGAAACCATTTGCCTTGAAAAGAATGTGTTAGTCACGAGATAATTCACTTCTTTAGTCCACGCTTTTGTTTCATAGATGTCTCTGAGAGAAGTGTAACTTTATAAGAAGTCTCTTGCTTGCTCTCTTCTTGGGTGGCATTTAGTCTCTTTGAATGTGATGCCCTTTCTGCTGCCCTACCCTTTAATGCATGAGTGTTTTCTGTATTCACCTCCAGCAGGTATGCAACAGTGCTTCCGGGCAGGACAAGTCAGCAGATGACCCTCTCCATGTCTTAGGGCCTTGGCGAAGTGGCTTGCTCCTGTGCCAAAGCATGTGGTTTCCACTGCCATCTGGGAGTTGGCACAGGCTGGCTGAGTTGGGGTGCAAGGAGGTGAACCTGAGGGAACGGGACCAGCTAGGCCAAAGCTTCTGCTGGGAACCCAGTGTTCCTGTTGCCTTTGGTGGCCGTGGTTTCTCTTCCTGTGGTCTCCATGGCTCTGATTTTCTGAGATAGTTCTCATAATTTCTGGTCCACTAAAGGCTACCTTGATTTCAAGATCTTTTATTTCTTCCACTTTTTCTTTTTTAGTAGGGATATAGTGACATGCTCTACCCTGAGCTACAGCCTTACTACTATATTAATTTTCTTTAAAATTTTTTTATTTAAAAAAATTTTTTTTGAAACAAGGTCTCACTATGCAGCCTAGACTGGACTCAAACTCCTAGTGATTCTCCTGCCTTGCTCTCCTAGGTGCGGGGATTACAATGTCTGGCTCTCACATTTAATCTTTAAAACAAACAAATCCTAGCAATACACTTTCTGCTGTTTTTAAGCACTTGTGTTAATATGTTACAGCTGACACATGTGGGTTACCTTTATTCATCATAAGTTCTTAATGCTTTAATGTGCTCATTTAAAACAGGACATTGTGAAACCTTTTCTTCCTGCCTGCTCTCACCCTGGCACCCTTTCTTAGCAATTCCCAGTGTGTTTAATGTGCATTTTTCATGTTTTTTTTTCTGGTTATTTTAAACAATACCATAATAAGCAACATATTTATATTCACTTTTGTGTATTTTTAATCTCATTATGAATTGAATACCAAAACCAGATCATTGAGTTAAATGGACATTTCACAGTTTAATAGGTTGCCAGACTATCACATCAAATGGTGGTTCCAATTTCTATTTCTCCTAATGGCATATGAGGTTATCTATTTGCCAATGCTGGCTATTATCGAATTATAAGATGGTTTTATCACTCTTATGGCCAGAAGATGGTATCAATTTTTGTGATTTCCATTTTCTTATAATCTACATTTTATAACGAGGCAGATTTTTAAAATATGTGCATTGTTTCTTGAGCTAAGAAGACCAACTCCTTAAAAGATTATGGTGTGAGGTGAAAAGGAATTTGTTTATGCCAGATGTGGGATGGAGCATGTTTGGCATCTGTCTGGGTAACTACAGTGTGTGAAGACTTAGTAGGGTATGTGTTAAATAATGGATAGTTAGTAAAAGTTTGTTATCCTTCACTTCTTTTTTTTAAATTCCTTTAAAATTTTTTGTTTTATTGGTACATTTTCAATATACATAATAACATTAACCATAGGGAATTTCCTTTCGCTTCTTCCCTGCTTCCCCTGCTTACTTAAAAAAGCTTTATCTAGTTCAGGCTGGCCTTAAACTCTCTATGTGACCTTGAACTCTCCATGTAGTCTATGCTGGTCTTGAACTCACAGCAGTCCTCCTGCCTCAGCCTCCTGAATGCTAGGATTACAGATGTGCCCTACTCTGCCCAGCTCTTCTTCTTGTATTCTAGTCCTTCTCTCCTTCATGTCCTTCTCCTCTTGCACTGAACTTATACCCTGGGTGTGTTCCACCATGTTCTTTTAAACGGTTCTTTTCTTTTGCTCTTCTGAGATAACAGGAGAGCCTTTTTGAATAACATTATGCGGAGAGTTTCTGCCTTGGATTTGTGAGGTCCAGGAATTAGACAACACTTGTCTGTTATCTTCCAAAGTAAAATCTTGCATTTTATGTTTAGGAAAATGTTTTAGATTTTTACTTTTCTTATGAGAGTGATTTTTAGGAAATTCTTGGGTCAGCAGGCTCACTCTAGAGCTCAGCAGATTGCCAGAATGTTAGATAGCAGAGCCTTTCACACAGGGTTGTGCTTCCTCAACTTCATCTGTGCATTCAATGCAGTTACAGATATGATTGCATTAAGATTTTTTGTATAAATCAGTAACTGGTTCTAAAATTTGTATGGAAAAGCAAAAGAACTAACTGTACTTATTTTAGACTGATTATATAAATACACATTGTATTGGTAAAATGAATAGATTTCTAGGTCAATGGAAAAGAATAAAACATAGAAAATCCAGAAATAGACTTGCACATAGTAATATGGTCAATTGATTTTCCACAGAGCTGCACATTTGCCTAGCAAGTCAATAGACAGATAGCCTGTTCAATAAGCGATGCTGAACAATTAGGGATCTGTGCATGCAAATAGGAACCTAGACCCACTTCTTATCCAACATACAAAATTAAACCTCAGATGTCTCATAGACCTTAGTGTGAAACCTAAATATGGAAACTATAAAACTTTTAAAGGAAGACATGGAAAAATCCTTTGACCTTGGGTTAAACAAAAATTTCTTTGTACTTCATCAAAAGATCCCTGAAAAAATGAAAGGTTAGACTTCATCAAACTTTAAAATTTCTGCTATTTGAAAGACACTGTTAAGAAAATGAGCCGGTGTAGTGGCACATGCCTGTAATCCCAGGAGATTACTGTGAGTTTGAGGCCAGCCTACACTACATAGTGAGACTCCCCCCCCACCACCAAAAAAATCAAAGTACAACACATTAAAGGACAGTGGTTTGCAAAATGTGAACCATGGGTTTAGATCTGTGGTTCAGCACCTGCCTAGCATGTATAAGGCCCTGAGTTGAATGTCTTACAACTCAAAAGAAAAAAACACCAGTAGTGTACTGGTAACAGGTGGTCAACTTAAATACCAGCCAAACTGTATCAGTGTGGTGCTGAGTGTGGCCGGCCCACCTGAGGGCTGCTGCCAGCATAAAGAGGAGGCCTGGAGAGCGAGAGTAGCATTGTGGGTTCTCCTGAGTGAATGTTGTTGTCTGGAGCTGTTGGTCCTCCTGGGGGAGCTTGTCATGCTGCCCCCTGATGTGGAACTCTGCTGCTGTCACTGGAGGAGCTCAGGACCTTGTTGCTGAGAGTGGCTGCGGTTCACTTCGGGGGAGCTCCGGTCCTTACTCTCAGCATCGCCTCCTGGCTCCGGAGGGGAAGATGTGTGCTGTTCAGTCTCCATTGGAAGCTTGTCCTCCTGGCTTCCTGATATGAATTCGGCGGTTCTCATTATCAGAGGAGCTCAAGACCTCATTGTCACGCAGGATGGCTATGGTACTTTTCTGGGGAGCCCTGGTCCTTATTTTGAGCGTCACTGAAGGACAGAACCCTTTGCCTGCTGTCACGGATCCTTCACCCGGCTGGCATAGACTTTCTAGCTTCTATCACTGACCTTTGGCACTGCCCAGCACAGATCTATGAAATAGACTTGCATGAGTCATTGTCATGGGTTCTAGGTTTTCAGCTGAACTCAGGCAGGTTATTGCCAGAGGATCCAGGCCTTTGGGATCGTCTAGGTCTTTAGTGTTATAGACAGATTTCCTGCACTTTCTTTGTATTTGACTCCTTGCGTGACCATTATAAATAATACTATAAATTAGGCGTCCTATATGTAATTGTTTTCCTTGTAACCTCTGACTATAGCAGCACTTAAAAAAAGGGACAATGTTTATAAAACTCATGTGATAAAAGACTCATATTTCAAGTATATAAAGTCTCAGAGTTCACTAGTTAAACAATGCAATTTAAAAGTAGTTTTTTAAAAAAGTGATCATTCAGTTTACTCAAAGGAGCAGCAAACACACTTGCAATGTGTGACATCCCTAGTTCATTAAGAATGAGACTTACGTGTGGTATGTCAGCACACTTACTGAAGCACAAGTGCAGCCCTCAGCTTCCACAAGTGCTGCTGGTGTCTTCATGCCAGCCTCCTCTCCAGAAGCAGTGACCGTGCCTGCACTCTCTGTTGGGAATTGTTTAAATGATTTGGTAGCTTTGGAACATTTGATTTTCATCACGGATCCTAAGCCTGTGGTGCATCATGATGGTTTTGTTGAGTTTAATGAAAATCTTTAATAATTTACAGAATGAAAAGAACTTATCCTTGCTTATTGGAAAGGCTTTTCTTGTACTGATAGTACTTCTAGTACTTGAATCAAGTAGGAATGAATGACTCAGTTCTGTTCTGTTTCCATTTATTAAAACTTTAAATTGTGGACAGTTTTTGTATACTGTAAGTTAATACTATGAAGAGTTATAGGAACTCCACTGGTAAAACAGTATTAAGAGTGGCTAGGAGTTTTAAATGCCACTTATCCCAGCACTGTGGCAGGCTGAGATGGGAGGATTACAAGTTCCAGCCCATCCTGGACAGTTTAGCAGTTTAGCTAGACTGTGTCTCAAAATGAAAAAGAGGAGCTGGGGATTTAGCTCAGTAGCACAGTGCCTGCCTGTTAAGCATGAAGTCCTGAGTTAGACTCACAGCACTAAAACAACAAAAAACCCAAACAAAGAAAGAAAAAGACCTGGGACGTAGCTCACTGTGAAGGCCCTGGGTTCAGTCCTGAGTACCAAAGTGAAACAAAACAGTAGTTGGATCTGGTTTTTTATTTTTCTACTTGTTATACTGGCAATTGTTCTTTGTGATTGTTGCAGGTACTCCATCTTCTAAACCAACAGTGCTAGCCAATGGAGACCATGCAGTAGAAGGGAATGATACTACAGGTAAGTGGTCCCCAGGATTTCCCAGGCGTGTGAGTGAAATGTACAGAGGAAACACCTTGGCACACTCCTTTGAAGAGGTTTGCTAGAGGAAGCACGTGGATTATTCCGAGGGTATTGTTATTGTTGGATGTTATATAGCAGGAAGGACATCTGCTATATAAATCTCTAATGCTGGAAAGAGAATAAGTTTCCTCTGCTATTCCTTAAATATTTGCTGGAGCTGTACCAGTCACAATTGGATCTATCTTAAAAATACTCTTACAGATGCTGAGTACTCATCATCATATTGTGTTGTGTGGAAGCATTTAGCTTCTCCAGCTCTTTGAGGCAGGTCTCAACCCTGAATGCAAGCCATGTTTAATTTGCTTTCTGAACCCCAATATTAGGAAATCTGCAAAGAATAAATTACAAGTGTTTTCCTTTGTCTTTTGTCCTCAGTCTCTCTTTTTTTTTTTTTTCTGTATCTTTCTCATAATTGTTGCTTTTGAGATTTGTCTCTAACCCTAGCCCACTAGTAAGACTTTGACGTTCTTAGCTCGCACTGAGCTCCCATGGGTGCTCACCCCATAGCCAGCACAAAGCCCTACCCTGGTGTCTTTGTGTTGAGCAGAGTTCTGAGTGTTCTAGCAGGAGTCTGTCCACAGCAGTATATTACATAAATCTTTTCTCAGGTAGCCTCTATGAGAGTCATGTGTTATATTTTTTATAAATAACTGCACTTAATTTGCAGTTGTGACCAGGGCAGCACAACTAATCCAAATGAATTGGCTTTTATGCTCAGGCACCCTGTTGTCTGCAGTGGTCAGCTCTTAACCCTGATCATGGCCCTGCAGGCACACTCTCTCGCAATGGAGGTCAGCCCTGGAGGCACACAGTGGAGGCTGGCACTTAATACTACTGTTGCTGTGTTTTTCTTGTCTGAGTACCTTGACCATGAGAAGCCTTTCCCGGAGCCACCATAGATAGGGCTGCTTAGCATCTGAGGCTCCCCAAAAGCTGTAGGCTAGCAATGGTAGCTATTCCAGGAATTAGTCTTTATTCTGTGACTTAAGAGCTGTTGTATATCTATATCTCTGTACCTCAGAGTTATTGATGATTAAGTTCCATTTGTTCTGAATATTAGTTTTATCCAGTGACATTAACACTAGCAACTGATAACTTAAGTATTCTTTACTTGAAAATCTGGAAGCAACCAGAAGTGTCACATTATTTATTTTCCAGCTTTGTAAGGTGGCATTTTTATGTTTCTGTGATTATTATAGTCATATACAGTATTGACTTCCTGAGCCTGATTTGAAAGCAAAGTCCTCTATATGAATTGCAAATATCTTTGTGATTAATGAAGAAACTGGAAGATGAACTCTTGAAAAATGAGTAAATTAGCTTTCTTTAACCAGTAGACAGTATTAGGAGGAAGCAGTAGCAAGAGGCGCTGATTCGATGAGTCAGTTGGAATCAGCAAACAAAGCTAGGCTCAGTTTCTTCTGCAGCAGGACATTGAGTCTGCCCAGGAGGATCTTTCTCAGCAGTCTCTGCACTGCCACATCTTACTAATGCAGGGGAGAAAGGATGAAATTTCATGACCTTCCATCAGCTGGTGACAAAAGCAGCTCGTGTCTCTACTGAACTGCCCAGTGACATTAAGAGGGCGAGTCTTTTCACATGTAGGCATCTTTCCACCTTTAGGCAGGATATAACTCGTACGTCTGGGTTGTTTGATTTCTGACTTTGATATCTCATTACTTTAAAGCAGGTATTTTACTGAGAACATGCATGTTTCACTGAAGAAGGGAGGAAATAGGGAGGGGGTGGTGTGCATGTTTGGGAGCATGTTGTAACTGGATTCTAATGTGTCCATCACTAACTAAAGCGTCTAGCTCAATGTCAGTTTGAAAATCCCCGCTTTGGATTTCCCTCAGAGCACTGGCTATGGTCCTGATAGCAGGCCCACTCCACGAATAACAACATGTAAGGGGTGTATAAGCATCTTGCTCTGTTGAACTTGCTGTTTACTAATGACCTGTGCTTTTCCGCCCTTTCCTTCCCCTTCCCCTCCTTCTTCTGCCCTTTCTGTTTTTCTCCTCCCAGAAGCCTAGCGTGTCTCTCAACACTGGGGCTGCGGCAACACCAGACCAGTGATTTTTCTAAGCACCGTTACACTCCTAAAACCTGCAGCATTTTGCAGCTTTGCTTTTCCTTCCGGGACACGATGTAGAAGAAGCTGAGGGTAGTTCTTCGGGGCCTCTTTCTGCTGATGCCTGGGCAAACCACCTCCTCCTCCTTGTGCTCTGCAGGGCTTGATGGAACCTCCTTTTCTTTTGTGAGCACAGTGTGCAAGAGGAATTCTCTTTAATTTTAGTATTTTATAAAAATCATCTAATGTCTTATTTCTTGTTCTTTTTAAATTTTGTCATTTCATTCAGTCTCACATTTTTTCTTTAAACATTTTTAGTTGGGCTTTTTCATTCGGTTTTGCATATTCAACATGAATCAGGATATTGTAACCCAGACAACAACATGAGCTTTTGTAAAAGAGCTGAGGTTGCCAGTACTGCAGTGCAGTTCCCTTTCCTGTCCCTCCTCTTTCCCTCTGTGAGCTTGCTTTTTAGTGACTTTTAATCTACCTGTTTCACTTTATGAAAATCTGGATAATGATACCTATTTTAATTTCAAGTTTTCTAGTTTAGAGTAGCTCTGATTAAACATTGAAAAGATTTTTCCAAATTTAGTTATTTTTTGTTATTTGCAGCTTGGGCCAAAGTTATCTTTATCATGAAATTTTGTTTATCTAGAACTACATTGTTCTGAAAATTTGACTGCCCTATTCTTGTGTATTGAATTTTTATGATCAGAGTTAACCTTGGAGCATGCTCATTGGGTATCAGAATAAAAACTGAGAAGTTAAAGAAAAGAAAATGGAACTAAGTCATACTGTCCTTGAATCCTGTATTAGAATATCAGGTTGTTCATAAGATAAAAAGTAACTTCTATAACAGCTCAGACTGAATATAAACTGCAACACATTTAAAAATATAATCAAGCAGGTTTCTAATGGGATTATTTTTCCCTGCCATGGGGACCAAACCCAAGGTCTTGTACAAGCTAACCAAGTACTCTGCCACTGAGCAATATCCTTAGCACCCCTTGTGTTGTTTTGGCTAAGGCAGGCTCTTGCTGAGTTGCTCAGGCTGGCTTGAGCTCAAGCGGTCCTGCCTCAGCATTGCTAAACAGTTGAACTACAGGCACACACACACCACACCTAGCTTCTGATGGCATTCTCTGATTTGACTCTAAGTCTGTTCAGGATTAGTATCTCTTTGAACTCTGGAAATAACTTTTTTATGCTGCATTCCAGTGGGATTGGTGAATCACACCCATTACCTGGGTGTAAAATCATTTATTGTAAGCATTAACATTTACGTTCATACAGTCTGAGGTTTGTCTCAATGGTACTTTTTATCCTCTTTTTTTATTTTTCTGAAATAGTAGGCTAAACCAAATAAAGATCTAGACTCACTTAGGATAAGTGTTGCACATCTTTATAGTAGTAAGCTTTGAATGGAGCTTTAGAAATAGAATATAAATGATGGAGTATGTTTTGAAATCTTAGAGGACAGTTCTAGTTTCAAATTGGGAATTTAGCTTACCAGTGCAGTGCCTGACTGGCAAGTATGAGGTTATGAGTTCGATTGCCAATGCCAGTAAATAAATAAATAAATGTAAAATTTTTTAAGCCACTAAGGTACTGATTATTTCAGATTAAAGGAAATAATTGGTACCATATCCAGAGGAAGGTACAGTATATGTAGTTTCAGATCTGCTAATATAAAACTACTTTGGAGAGGTGAAATTGGGATCATGACAGTATAAGGAGTCCTTGCAGGAACTTCTAACATTCAGAAAACACCTCTTCAGCAGGTATCTAATTGCAAGGGTTGGTGTCTCTCCCAAGTATTCCTGCCAGAAACACTTGAGGGAACACATTTGAGTGGGAAGAATTTGGGTTTATCAGTTGGTGAGATAGAAAACTCTTATCATAGGAAAGTATAGCATCAAATCAGACACATGTTGGCTGTGCAGTTGTTTAACAGGTTGTTTTTGTGCAGAAGACTTTTCAAAACTGGCAGGACTGCCTTTAAAGATTGTGTTTGGCATCTTTCTGCTGCTTCTCACCAGTCTCTGTTGCTTGTCCAGGGCATGGGGGTGTAGAGAAGGTAGGGTGCAGGTGTTCTCTTATACACACTCATACTTCATGACTGACCCTGATTTATTCCACTTTTATTTCCATTTGTTTGTTTTTGTTTGAGAATTGAAAAAAATGTATTTTCTTTTTGAATTTATGGAATTGTAGAATTTTTCTACCAACAGCTAGTTAAAAATTGATATACTTTATTACCTCTCTCTGTTTCCCTTGGATGTTTAACTTTGAAAGAAAGAATGTACTGTTTCGCATACACTCCTGTGAAGTTTCATGTGCTCATTATGAAGTAGCCGGTCCCATAAAGCATGCTTCTTAGCATAATGCCCAGGCACCAGTGTCCTGGTACTCACTGGTGAGGCAGCTGGACTGCTGAGGGTTACTCTGTGGAAATGTGATGTTTTCCATTCTCTCTCTCTCTCTCTCTCTCTCTCTCTCTCTCTCTCCTCTCTCTCCCCTCTCCTCCCTCTCCCTCTCCCTTTCCTCCCTCTCCCTCTCCCCCCCTCCTCCCTCTCCTTCTCCCTCCCTCCTTCCCTGCCTCCCTCCCCCTCTCCCTCCCTCTCTCTCTCTCTCTCTCCCTTTTTTGGCCCAATGTTGAAGATTCAGAAGTTGTTTTCAAATAATATTTTTCTAACTTCGTTCACACACCTAAGTTTGTATTTTTTGTGACTTTAGACTTTAACAGTTTGTATATGGGGACATTTTAATGTGATTGTTGTGCTAAATAAATTAATAAATATCTTACATTAACACCTCACAGACTGGATTTTGGTTGGGGTCTTAATTATTGAAGTGTAATTTATCTAAGACACAGTTTTCATAAATAAATATAGTGGTCTAACAAAACTTCAAATCTCACCTATCATAATTTCATAATGTATAGGCTTTTTACCAAACACTTTCACTTACATTGTCATTTTTTCATCAGTAGGGTAAAAATTTTCATCTAAAGTCTTTAAGAAGAAGCTGGGTGTGGAGGCACATGCCTGTAATCCCAGCACTCAGGAGGATCACTGCAAATTCGAGACCAGTCTGAGCTACAAAATGAGCTCAGGGCCAGCCTGAACCGCATAGTGACAAAAAGACCACCCCCACAAGAGGAAAAAAAAAGAAAAGAAGTTCAGACAACTATTGATACTTCAAAGCACTTAGTGAGAAAGACAGTTGACAGAATGTTAAAGGATCTTCCATAAGGTAGTTTCTATGCCATATAGATTATTGTCATATACTTGCTAATACTACATTTGTTTAGTTCATTTAAAATTCAGTTCACCTAAGTGTGAGGCCATGAGTTCGATCCCTGATACAAAAAAAAAAAAAAAGGTGCCACATTTATATTTGATTTGTGATTTTATTATTTGATAGTCTAGAATATTGTGTCTAGAAAGAATTGAGAAGCCGGGCATGATAGTGCACACCTGTAATCTCAGCACTCAGGAGGCTGAGGCAGAAAAATTGGTGTGAGTTTGAGACTAGCCTGGGCTACAAAGTGAATTCAAGGCCAGCCTGAACTGCACGGCGAGACCCTGTCTCAAAAACAAAACAAAAAACCCCCCCAGAATATCCAGTTCCATAGCCATTTTGAGTTAGTGTTTGTTTCTGAGACAGGGTCTCACTGTGTCATTTAGGTGGTCTTGAACTCACTGGGCGGGTAGCCCAGGTTGGCTTTGAACACATGGTGACCCTTCTGCCTCAGCATGCTGAATGCTGGGATTACAGGCGTCTGCCACCACGTCCAGCCTTGGTTAATGTTTCTTGGTTGTCTTTTTTTTTTTTTTTTTTTTTTTGAGACAGGGTCTCACATGTAGTTCAGACTGGCCTTGAACTTACTATGTATTTTAGGCTGGCCTAGAACTTTCAAGATCCTCTTTCCTCTGGCTTCCAAATGCTGGGGTTACAGGAATACACCACCATGCCTGGCTAAGTTAGTGTTGCTTTACTATAGATGGGTTGTAAGATGTTGCTTGAATTAGACATTGAAAAGATTAAGGATATTTATATGGTATAGGAAATTTTTATTTTTAACTTGGCAGACTGTTTTCTTTCTCTTTTGCTCTCTATTTTAAATTAAGAAAGCTCAGTGTAGCCGGGCATGGTGGCATATGACTCTAATCCCAGCCCTCAGGGAGGCTGAACAGGAGGGTCCCAAGCTTGACCCCAGCCTGGGCAGTTAATGAGACCTTGTTTCAGAAAGTGGAGAGGGGCTGGAGATGGAGGACCCTGGATTTCTTCCTCAGTATTAAAAAAGAAAGAAAGAAGTGTAATTTACAATTCTGACTTTCTTATAGGAACACTAGCTTAAGCTTCCTGATATAGAAGCAGGTCTTACATTTTGTTTATCATCTGTTCTATTGCGAGATGAGAGCTGGCTCCTTGTGGATTCTTCCTCCTTTCTCATTTCATTTGATTGGGCTGGGAAGCGGGAGAGTGGCAGTGATACAAGTCTGGGTGGGCATGTAGTGTTACCATGTGTAAAATCGGATGGTCCTTGATCATATATTGATGCTGTTCCATTACCAGTGAATGCTGAATGAAATTTAACCACAAATCATTTGTGGAATAACCTTCTGTCCTACTGTGGAGACAGATTACTATTGTTTACCAGGTGGGTCACATTGAGTTCTCCACCAACGGCAGTGTTACTTGCTGTTTCCAGTATGATCAGGACAGGTAGATGGGTTTTATTGTGATAACTTCTGAATGTCCTGTGATACCAGTTCCCAAGGCCATCCCAGCTGTGAAACAGTACAAGCAAACACTTGGTTCGATTGTCAGGACATGGAGCACACTTCCTTGTGTGTCTCATCACTTCTTTGATCGTTGGAGAGAATACAAAGGATTTAACCTTAGAAACATTTGAAAGCACCAAAACTCTGAAATACTACCAGGTAAAAGAATCTGGTGTGTTAGAGTTTCTGCATAGCTGTTACAACCAACCTGTATGTTGAGTGTTTTTTTTTGTTGTTGTTGTTACCGGGGATCAAATTCATGACTACAAGCTTGCAAGGTAGCCGTTTATGTCACTGAGCTAAATCCCCAGCCCTCAGCCTGTATGTTGATACTGTGTTTCCTAACTGAAATCCAAGGTAAAGTAGCATGAGAATAGACTTCGAAGAAGTTCTTTCCCCATCCCCCTTCCTGGAATCTGGCAAACAAAGTTTTCCTTTTTTCTTTGATTTTCAGATACAAGTTGAATATTGAAGACAGGACAACAACACAACTCAATGCTTCTTAAAGGTTTTTTGGCAGTGGTTTTCTGTTAAAAAATATACAGTTATTTTCAGAAAAATCCACATACATGTTAGCTTTATTTTTTATTTTTTGGTGCAGGGAATTGAACTTAGGACCTTGCAGTTGTCAAGCAGGTGCTGTGCTGCTGAGCTATATCTCTGGCCTCCTCATACTTTTTTTGGGTACAGGGAATCAAACTCAGGACCTTGAGCTTGCCAGTCAAGTGCTTGTGCCGCTATATCTCTGGCGCTACAAGTTAACTGTAGAAATTAAAATTTAACTTTTAAATTTTATTTTCAAGTCAACTTTTTTTTGACTTGAACTACATCTCTATCCCCTTTTTAAATTTTTTCATTTTGAAACAGGTCTTGCTGAATTGTTCAACATGGGTTCAAACTGGTGACCCTCCTGCCTCAGCCGCCCACATTGCCGGGGATTGCAAGGTTGTATACCACACCTGTCTGACTTTAGGGTCTTCAGGACTCTCATAAACTAACTCATGAGCCAAGCCTAAAAAGCGTCATCTATACAAAGGATATTTTATTTTTGAGAATATCATAAATCACATGAATACATGAATATGTTCTCGTGTAGATACTTAAAGTATTATAGAGAAACACATCATCTTAGAGCAGAAGTTTTCCCCACACAGAACTATTGACATTTATGCACAGCTAATGTAAACTGATCATGTATTTTTACATGATTTTAGTCTTGGAACACATTTTTTGATACATATCATTAATAAGAATTATTGTCATTTAAATGCATATTTGAATTTGTAAATTCTTTGACTATATAATATATCCAATTGAAGTTAAAATTAATAATTGAGCTTGAATTGAAATTATTCTGAAAAGAAGCCTTTTCTACTACAGCATGTTACGTCACAATGGAGTTCAGCTCCCCCCTCCCCGCCTCCATCCACTCCATCCCTATGGGGACAAATCCCCTCCCCCTTAGCCCTTTTCAGTTTGAGACATGGTCTTGCTGAAACATGGCCAGGCTAACTTAGTACTTGCTACCCTCTTACTTTAGCCTCCTTAGTGGCTGGAATCACCACTGTCAGTCCCCCTGTCCCATACCCCATCATCCCCCCACCCCCCGTAGGTCTTCTTTATTTTGAGATAACATGTCACTAATGCAATTACAACTGGCCTCAAACTCATGGTGACCCTTCTGCCTCAGCCTTCTGAGTGCTGAGATTATAGGTGTGTATCATGCCTGGCACAGTGGGTCTTCTTAAAGTGCCAAGTATCAGAAAGGCTCATGGAGGCCTATTTTAAAGACTGCCTTAAGAGTCAAGTCCACACTGAAAGAAAGGATTTGCATGTAGGTAATTATTTTAGAAAGACATCCCAGGGAGCAAGAGTGGGAGGCTTAGGCCTGGGGTTGTCACTTGTCTGCCATGTGTGAGAGGCTGGGAAATGGGAGCTGTAAAGAGGGAAAGGCAGAACAGTGAAATGTTCTTAACGCAGTCACTGCTGTGTGAAAAGGAGGCTCAGTCCTGCTCTGAGTAGAGGAAGTGACATTCATCATTTACCAACTCTCAGCAGTTAGCTCTCTGCTTCTGGAGGGGGTTTGTGCAGTACCAGGCCCGCATCTGTGGTGCCAGAGAGTATGGGAAGCAGAAATCAGTCACTGTCACATCACAGCTGTGCACAGCTGAGTGCTTCACTGTAGCTGGAGTAAAAGGCAAAACAAAAGGCTGAGGTGAGGGCATAAGAAGTGTCAAGTTAACTGAGACATTTTTTTGAGCCAAGACTTTCAATGTGAGGTTTGTTTCCATGCCTTGGCAGAGTAGATGGGGCTGAACATCCTTGGATGCTATCCAGGAAAGCCTGAAAGAACTCCATCTAGCATGGCACTAATTATTTAGCATGATTTTGAGAAAATACAGAGCTAGTCACACAAGTTACTTTTAGGATTTCCTGTCCTGATATTTGCTTCTTATATTCAGTTTCAGTAATTTCTTCTTGGGAATGTATCCACTTTGTGTAGGTTATATAATTTGTGGGCATATAATTGTCTTCATAAGGTTTTTTAGTTCCGTAAGATTGGTAATGATAGATCTTTTTTTTTTTTTTTTTTGGTATGGGGAATCAAACTCATAACTTTGCATTTGGCAGGCAGGCACTGTGCTGCTGAGCTAAATCCCCAACCCCTTTTTTTGTCTTTTTGAGACAGGATTTTGCTGTGGACTTCAGGTGGGCTTTGAACTCTGCTTGTAGCCCAGGCTGGCGTCAAAGCTGCAGTGTCCTTCCTGCCTCAGCCTTCTGAATACTGAGATTTCAGGCATGTGCCACCACAGCTGACTCTTCTTTCATTCCTAATTTTAATAATACATGTATTTTTTGAGTACTAAGATTTGAACTCAGGATCTTGCACCTGCTAGGCAGGTGCTGTGCTGCTGCTGAACTATATACCCCTGGACTGATTTTAGTAATTTGCACCTCCTTTTTTCTTGCTAACTCAACCTCAAGTTTTGTTAATCTTTTAAAAAACCAACTTTTGGAACTGGATATGTTGGACACATCTGCTGTCCCAGTACTCTGGAGGCTAAGGCAAGAGGATTTCAAATTGGAGGCCAGTCTGAGACCTTGTCTCCAAAGAAACAAGCAACCAACCAGTCAAAAAATGAACTTTCACTTTTATTGAGTTTTCTTTATTTTCTCTTTTTTATTTCCTTTATTTCCATTTCAGTCTATATTATTTCGTTTTCTCTGCTTGCTTTTGTTTAGTCTGCTCTTTTTCTAATTTCTTAAGGTGAAAGATTATTATACTATTTGTAATCTTTTTGTTCTCTCCCAGTACTGGGATTTGAACCCAGTGCCTTCACACTGAGTTATGTACCCAGGCCTTTTAAATATTGAGATCGAGTCTTGCTAAGTTCCCCAAGGACTGAATTTGTGGTTCTTCTGCCTCATCCTCTTAGAAGTGCTAGGATTACAAACATGTACCACCACACCTGGCTAATTTGGGGTCGTCTAAAGTTTTGTTCTTTAATATAAGGATTTATGGGCTATCCATTTATTCATAAGTACAGTTTTAACTGCATTCCATAAGTTTCATTATATCTTATTTTACTTATTTCAAAATATTTTGTAATTTCCTTTCTTTGACCTATCTAGGATTGTTGTGTCACTTTGTACATATTTGCGAATTCCCCAAACTTGTATCTCCTGCTGTGCTCTAGTTTCATCCGATTGTGGTGGAAGAATGTGCTTGTGTGACTTCTACCTTGTCTTTATTCATTTCTTTCAAGGTGGGCCTCCCTGTGTTGTCAGGCTGGCCTCAGATTTGGAGTTCTCTCACCTTAGCCTCCCAGGTAGGTGGGGTTATGACGTGTGCCCCTGGCCTCACCTTGTATAAGTTGCTACTTTTAAATGTATGGAGACTTGCTCTGTGTCCTAACTTACAGTCTACTTTGGTAAGCAGTGTTATGTCCTATTGTTAGCCAGAGTGTTATGGAAAATGTTTGTTAGGTCTGTTTGGTTTATGGTGTTTTCTAGGTCTTCTATATCCTTTTAACTTTTTTTTTTATATTGTAATTGTTCTACCCATTATTAGATGTGGGATGAATTCTAATAATTATAGAATTATTTCTTTCTCTTCAGTGCTGTACATATTGGAGGGTTTTATACTGCTCTGTGTGAATGTGTATGTGTCTGTGTGCAGCACTAGGGATTGCACTCAGGGTCTGCTGAGCTAAACATCCCCTCACCCCTTAAATACACTTTGAGACAAGGTCTTGCCATGTTGCCCAGGTTATTTTTTTTTTTGGGGGGGGTGGTTTGGTACCAGAGATCGAACTCAGAGAAAAGGATCTTATGCTAGGCAGGTGCTGTGCCACTGAGCTATATCCCTGCTCACCTAGGTTAGCTTTGAATTGGTGAGGTTTCTTGTGTAGCCGGGACTTCAGGCTTGTGCTACCATGCCTGGCTTATCCTAATATTTTAAAGGAGTAATTAATAAAATGGATTTGAAAATAAAATAAAATGAAGGATTTTCTTTTCTTTTCTTTTTGGTACTGAGGATCGAACTCACAACTGTGTGCTTGCAAGGCAGGCGCTTATGCCGCTGAGCTAAATCCCCGGCCCAAGACTTTTTTTTTTTTGCAGTACTGGGGATCGAACTCATGACCTCGCACTTGCCAGGCAGGTGCTTATGCCACTGAGCTAAATCCCTGGCCCGAAGGATTAATTTTAAAAATATAATTAATTTCTGGTGCCTTTTACATTGGGTATGGATTTTTCTTTTTTCTTTTTTTTTTCCTGGATTTTTCTTGTAACAAATGCTGGCATGTGGACAAGAAGAATGTACATGAATGACTACAACTGTGAGCTGGTGGGACTTCCAAAATGGCATTGAAATGCCTGAGAAGATTTAATGTGCTTTACTAGAAGGGGAATCTTCCTCAGAATCCTAATGATCTTTTTGCAGAAATAGAAAAATCCATGTGAAAATTCTTACAGAGCCTACAAGGATCCTGAATAGCCAAAATTGTCTTGGAAAAGTACAAAATTGGAAATGTCACTATTGCTAATTCCAAAACTGCTGTGTTGTAGTAATCAAAATGAAGTGGCATTGGCATAAAGACAGACCTGCAGATGAAGGGATCTAGTGTAGGTTGCCAGGGAGAAGCCCTCACCTGCATGGGCAGGTAATTTTGAACTGAACAAGGGTAATGGATCATTCGGTAGGGAAGTCTAGGTTCACTCATGGAAGAATGAAGTCACGCTCTTGCCCTATATACTGTTACAGGAACTAACTTAACATGCATCAGGGACCTAAACAGAGAAGTACAACCATAAGTTTCTTAGAAAAAAACAGGAGAAAGCCTTCAGACTTGGATTTAGTCACATTTCCTGGATCTGACACCAAAAACATAATAACAAAAATAGGTAAATTGGGCTATATTAAGATTAAAAACTTTTGTGTATCTCAGTGTATGTAAAAGGCAGCTTATAGAATAGGACAAAAGGTTTGAAAATCATATATCTGATAATGGTTTTGCATTTTTCAAGACAGGATCTTTTTTTTTTTTTTTTTGTATTTTTGATACAGGGTCTTGCTATGCAGCCCAGGCTGACCTCAAACTTGCAGCGATCCATCTGCCTCAGCTTTCCGAGTGCAGGGATTATAGGTATGTGCTGCCATGCCTGGCCTGAGATAAGTTCTTGCTGTGTAGTTCAGCAAGAAATTTAATTATGTGTGTTAGCCCATGCTGGCATTGGATTTGTGACGATCCTCCTGCCTCAGCCTCCTGGATGCTAGAATGACAGGTACACCATCATTCCCCAGTGTCTGATAATGGTTTAATACTCAGAATATATAAACAACTTTTACAGCTCCATCAAAAATTTTTAAAAATAATAAAGGAGCCAGATATGGTGTTGCATGGACTAGCATTTGGAAGGCTGAGGCAGGAGGATTGTGAGTTGAGTCCCACATAGGCCACTTTCAGAACCCTATCTCTACAAAGTTTTCTGCCTGGGAATATAGCTCAGTGGCACAGTGCCTGCCTGGCAAACATAACGTCCTGAGTTCAATTCCCAGTACCAGGGAGGGGGCGGTTTAAGGGTTGGGCATGTAGCTCAGTGTGAAGGTCCTGTGAAAAAGGGTTTAGAAGGACTTAACATTCCTTCTACGAAGACATCCAAATGGCGAACGTTCTCATGAAAAACTGCTCAGCAACACTAATTGTTAGGGATAATGTAAACCCAAACCATAGTGAGCTCCTGCATCACACTCATAAGGGCCAGTATTACAAAACAAACTAACAATAACGAGCTGGGTGTGGTGGCAGGACCTCCAGGTTCAAGGCCAGCCTAGGCTGCCTAGTAAGTTCGAGGCCAGCCTGGACTACATAATGAGACCGTCTCCAAAAGAAAACAAGTAAATTTTGGCAAGGACGTGGGAATATTACAACTTTGTGTATGCTAATAAGAATTCAGAGTAATACAGCGATTGTAGGGAACAGTGGATTCAGAAAAAACTGAAAGGTATGGGCAAGTTGCCTCATACCTGTAATTCTACCACTTGGGAGGCTGAGGAGTGGAGATCAGCTAGACTTCATAGCAAGACCTGTCTCCAATGAATGAACGAATGAACAAACTACTGTTGAAAGCAGGACTCAAATGAGTACTTGTTCACACATCCCTAGGAGTAGAATCACGGGACAACCGGGAAGCAGCCCACATTTTCCTGTCAGCACATTCATACCATGGAACATTACCTGGCATTCTGCAAATGGATAAGCCAGGAAGACACTGATATCTCTCTCTCTCTCTCTCTCTCTCTCTCTCTCTCTCTCTCTCTCTCTCTCTCTCTCTCTCAATGGAGAGTGAACCTAGGATGTTCACACCAAGGTACATCTCAAAAAATTTTTTCCCCACTTTTTGAGACAGGGTCAAAGACAGGCTCTTGAACCTGTGGTCCTCCTGCCTAAGTCTCTCAGAGTGCTAGGATTATAGGAGTGGACTGCCATACTTGGCCTGAAGATATGAAAAAAGGCCCGTCACAGAGCAGCTATTTTATGATTCCATGTAGGGGAGATACCTAGAAGAGTCAAATTCATAGCAACCAAATGGTGTTTTTTTTTTTTTTTTTTTGGTACTGGGGATTGAACTCACGACCTTGTGTTTGCCAGGCAGGCACTTAAGTCACAGAGCTAAATCCCTGGCCCTTTAGGACTGCGAGAAAGAGGGAATGGAAAGTGACTTTTCTGGGGTTTTTTTTTTGTTGTTGTTGTTGTTATTTTTGAGACAGAGTCTCACTATGTAGGCCAGTCTGACCTTGAACTCATGTTGCAGATCAGGATGGCCTCGAACTCCTAGTGATCTTCACGCCTCACCCTCAGGAATGCTGGGATTACATGCCCTGCCAGATTTATTGTTTAGTTGATACAGAATTTCAGTTTCATAAATGGAAAAGTGCGTGATGGTGGTAGTTGCACAACAGTGAGAATGTACTTAATACTGCTAAACTGTACACTTACAAAAGTTAAACTGGACACGGTAGCACCCACTTTTAATTCAGGAGGCTGAGGCAGGATGATCACTCAGTCTGAGACCAGCTGTACTGTAAATTCAAGGCTATAGACAGTAAGTTCAACGCAGCCTGGAGTCTACATTGTGATACCCTGGCTCAATAAAGTTAAATAGGTAGAATGAAAAAGAGAGGACAAGGTGCAGAGAAAGAAAAAAAGAATTAAAAAAATTAAGAAATGCTAGATTATAGTTAAGGAAAAAAAAGATGATTTTCAAATTAGCTACAGAGTGCTTCAGAATTAAAGTGATGCTTTGTATGTCAGCTGCCTCACAGATTTGTTCTCGTTTGTCCAATTACAGAGGGAAATGCATAAATATGTAAACTGCTTAAATGTTAAACAGTTGTGAGAACATTTTGTAAGGACAGATATAACTTCACAAGGAGGTTGGGTGAGAACTGAGGAAACTGAAACAAGCTGGCAGCTCTGCTGCAATGTCCCCAGCTAAATTCATGCTCTGCTCCTCTAGCAGCCCTGCCAGGATGCTCGTTGGGGTTCTCCTGCCTCCTGCTGCTCCTCTCAAGCCACCTGGACCTGACCACTCCTCACCACCTGCAGGCTTTCCCTTACTGGAGCCCCTGCCTCTCCCCTGCCTCTCCGCTTGGCTGCTCTCCTGATGGGTCTACTTAGTCTCCCAGCTCCTGTGTGTCAGCTCCCTGCAGTGTGCTTGCAAACGCTATAGTGCCCTTCATGTCTCACTCACCCTCAGTGGCTTTCCAACACGAAGAGTCACAGTCTTTACTACATGTCTACCACATCTATCTGGAATGTTGTTTCTGATACAATACTTATGATTTTCTTTGCCTTCCCAGTAATTTGCTTCTCACAGTACTTTTTCTTTAAGACAAGGTCTTCCTATGTAGTTCGGGTTAGCTTTGAATTCACTGTATAATTCAGGCTGGTCTCAAACTCAGTGATCCTCCTGCCATAGCCTCCTGGGTGCTGGGATTACAAACATGCACTACTGTGCCTGCTATTCTCTGACTGTCTTACCTTAAATTTTACCCTTTCCATTTTTTCTGAACTACTCTGCTTTAATTTTTGGCATTGCAGTTTTCACTTGCCACTTTCTAATTCTTTGTACAGTTTTATTATCTATGTTGTTTATTGTCTTTCTCTACTAGAAGAAAGCAGATACCATAAAGATAAATATTAAGAGTGGCACAGAGTTGTTTTGGTCCTTGCTTTGGCCCAGCACATAGAACAGTGTCTGGCTTACAATAGATACTCAGTAGCTACTGAATGAGTCATTTTGTTATATATCTTTATTTCTTATTGGTAAACTTACACAATTTGAAGAATCTGTGGAAAGAGCAGGCCTAGCCCTACAGCCTACTGAGTTTGGTACCTCTTTTACAAAAAAAGAGCTAATAATAAAAAAAATTGTTGAGGCTGGGGATGTAGCTCAGTGGTAAAATCCTTGCCTAGCATGCACAAGACCTTGGGTTCATCCTTTAGCACTACAAAAAATAGTTGTTCAGATTAAGGGACAAAATATTTTCATTGCTTTGTAACCTAACTGAAGATGTTATGATAAACAGATGCAGAAGATTGAATCCAACTCATATTTCTTTCTATGTACTCAAAGCAAAATGGATCAAAGTTCTAAATACTAAAACAGAGCAGGACAAGGGTGCATCATAATCCCTGACTTGAAATTATATTAGAAACCTACTGTGATAAAAACAGTATGGTACTGGCAAAAAAACAGACCTGAAGATCAGTGGAACAGATTAGAAGATGCAGAAACAGCTGCAGACACACTAAGCCACCTTATCTTTGACAAAGGTGCCAAACACATTCACTGGAAGAAAAGAGCCTCTTCAGTAAATGGTGCTGAAAAAACTGGCCATAAACATGCTGAAGTTTAAAATTGGACTAATGTCTTTCACTATGCACTAAGCTAAAATCAGAATAGATCAAAGATCTTAATATTAAAACAAATATTAAATCTGCTAGAAGGTAGAGTAGGTAAAACACTTGAAGACACTGGTGTAGGCTAAGACTTTATGAACAAAACCCTATTTGCACAAGAATTATCACAAAGAGTCAACCACTGGGACTCATCCTACTGAAAAGCTTTTGCACAGCAAGAGCAACAGAGTGAAGGACAACCCATGATGTGAGAGAAAATGTTTGCTAGCTGTTCCTCAGACAAAGGATTACTACCGGGAACATACAAAGAACTAAAAAATATCAGCCCTCCCAAATTAAAAACCCAATCCAAAATGGCCATCTGAGATAAATACATACTTTTCAGATGAAGAAATACAAACAGCAAATAAATATGTGAAAAAATGTTCAACATCACTGGTCATTTGAGAGATGCAAATTAAAACAACACTGAGAATTCACCACACCTCAGAAAGAATGGCTAATATTAAGAAATCAACCAATAACAAATGCAGGAGGGGCTATGGGGAAAAAGGAACCCTCCCCCACTGTTGGTGGTCATGCAGACTGGTGCTCTCCCTGTGGAAATGAGTGTGGAGAGTCCTCAGAAACGTAGGACTAGAGCTGCCATTCAACCCAACTATTCTTATGGGTGTCTTCCTAAAAGAATTAAAAACATACCACAGTGGTATATGTGCCCACATGTTTATAGCACCATAATTTGTAATAGTTAGATCTTGAAAACAACCTAAGTGCCCATCGATTGAGGAATGGATAAAAAAGATGTATTTTTCTACAGCGGAGTACTAAGTCATAAAGAAGGATGAACTGGAGATTTTTATAGGTAAATGGATGCAACTTGAGACCATACTCATAAATCAGACACATGTAAATATCATACTGTCTCACTAGTATGAGAAGCTGACAGAAACATCTATTTGTATATGTATATAAAAAAGACAGTTAAGATCGTTATAGAAAATAAAAATAAAAGACCCAGGTCTCCCTGAACCCCCAGTACTTGAAAGGCTGAGACAGGAAGGTTTCCTTGATTTTGACACCAGCCTGGAGTACATGAGTTCAAGGCTAGCCTGAATTACAGAGTGAAATCTTGTCTCAAAAAGCAAACAACCCCCCCCAAATAAAACAAAACCCAGAAAATTTTATTTTAAAAAATAAAATATTAAACCAGAAAAACTTTTACATAGGTAAAACTCTAGAAGACTTAGGACTGGGCAAGAACTTTGTAAAGAGAACCCCAGTTGCATAAGAAATGACATAAAGCATCAACAAATGAGATTACATTAAATTAAAAAGCATTTGCACAACAAAGGAAACAACCAACATAGTGAAGGGTCAACCCACAGAATGAGAAAAAATTAGCTGGTTCAGGTGATACAAATGCCTATAACCCCAGAACCCCAGAGGCTAAGGCAGGAGGATCATAGCAGGTTTGCGACCAGCCTGGATTATATAGTGAGACCCCACCCCCACCCCAATGCCCAGCTATTCCTTGGAGAAAGCACTAACATCTAGACTAGGTAAGAACTGCAAAAAAGTAGACCCCTACCCAAATAGAGAGCTGGCTTGGTTACTTTTCTTCCCCACCCAAGTAGGGAGTCCTCTTGGTTACTTTGTTGAGACAAGATACCTGATGCCCAAAGTTAGGGAAGGGAAAGTTTATTTCTTACAATTTTGGAGGTTTCAGTCCATGCTCAGCTGGTTCCAAGGCAGGGTGCATGGTGTGTCCGCAAAACAGGAAGAGTGGACTGTACCAGACAGAAGACATGCCTTCTTCCTGCCCTAACACTGTATGTTGGCCCCGCCCCTGGACTGATGTAACACTCACATCACCAAACCCATGCTAGATGACGAACCAATCAAGGACACTAGATTCAACCGCATCCATGATGGTGACCAGTGTCCACATAGAAAGTCCTTACAGGTTCGATTGCATATTTACTTTCACTGCTAAATCATCTACTGTTTGGCTATCAGCCTCTTTTGCTGCCTAAGTGGTTGTACAACAGTATTTTAATTGGATGTGATTGGGCCATACCTGGTCTGTTGTGAAAGAGAAATGCTTCAATTATGGCAAACAAAGTTCAGGTGAAGATTTAATAATGAACTTCATACAAAGGAGGAGGGTTGTTTTTGTTTTTGTTTTGAGAAAATTAAGGCTCTATTGCTGCACAGACCTGGCACGGCTGGGCCACCAGTGAATTTTGAGCCATTTAAGGGGGATAAGAAGGTGCATACATTATAAATTTAAGTATTAAACTCCTTAAAAGTCTCCATTGAAGATGTTTGATTTCTGGTTATTGAGTTAATATTTCTGGTTTGATTTCTGGTTATTGAGTTAATATTTCTGGCCTTCAGTTTGCTGTGAAAATAAAAGGTTATTATGCCACTGCTGCTGTTGCTGCTTTTAATGCTGAGCAACAAAGATACAGTATGTTCTCTTACACTAGGTAGCATTTTAAACAGTGAGAGAAAAATATGTGCTTTCTGCCTTTCTTACTGTTGTTAATTTCCAGTCAATCATTGGCTAGTTAGGGAATGAAGCCATGCAGCAATTTGAACAGGGAACTAACTACTAAGGGCTCAAGAAGAGTGTCAAGAATGTTGGGTTCCTGGGGAAGGTGGGTCATGGCTGCAATCCCAGCTACTTACCAGGCTGGGGCAAGAAAATTGCAAGTTCAAGGCCAGCCTGGGCAATTTTGTGAGACTCTGTCTCACAAAAACAAAAGTAAAAAGGGGTAGCACATTACTCCCTAGGTTCAACCCCCCCAGTACAAGAAAAGAAAACAAATATAGGAATGATTTAGAAAGGAAACAGAACTGGGCGTTGTACCTTGCTCCTGTAATTCCAGAATTTGGGAGGCTGAGGCAGGAGGATCATTCCAAGTTTGAGACCAGCCTGGGCTACAATGTGAGCCCAAGGCCAGCCTGAACTATATAGTGAGACCCTATGGGGGGAGGGAAGACAGATAGACAGACAGACTCCCTCAGGACTGAGAAGGCATTCCCAAGGAAAGAACACATTTGAAAGAGTGGTGCCCTCCTGTATAGCCAGCTGGGTATCTTGGCAATCTCCGTGGAGGTGGAGTGATGAAGATATGTGCAGCATTCATGTGGGCTGACAGGAAGCTGAGGTGGGAATCTTGCCAGCCAAGTGTGCCTGGAAAGATGCCCACAGGAGTGCCCAGCAGCACTGGTCAGGATGAGATCATTGAGCACTCTTCACACCAGAAGGGCACCATGCAAACAGAATAGAGAACAGCCCCCTGGACCAGGAAGATAAGTCCTCCCTCAGTGCCCTCTACTCAGCTTAACCTCATGCCAGGTGGCAGAGGAGAAACATTATGGGTCTGTCACTCAGCAATTACAAGTAAGGGGATCAAGGCTGGATTTGGAGCCGAAAGGCCATACATTAATTACTGGCACAGTCTTGGCTAGCTTCCATTTGTTCTTTCCTAGACACATTTGTATCTCATGTAACTATTTCTTCAAGATCCAGTTAGCTGTCATGTGATGAAGTTCTCACCATCTCACCATTGTCCTAAAACAGTCTCTGTGGTCATTATCTTCATTGTTAGCTCTGTTTATCACTCTTCAGTTCCAAGTTTCATGGAGCATTCTTGTTCCAAGAGACTCAGTTAACCTGTAATACTAGAAGAAGGAAAGAAGAAAATGGTTAGCATATACAACTAAAACATAAAGAAAAATATATAAGACAGTTACAGTTGTCATTATTCTATAATTAATTACAAGGCCACAGTAAATGTCAATGGCTTCTTTCTTCAGTCACCCATGTCATGTTTTCCCTGCTCTCAGGCAGAACCTAGGCTGTTTGGATTTCTTTATCTGGAAAAGTCGTCCAATTTTCATGTTCTCATTCATGTGGCCCATTTTTTAGGTCTTATAGTTTTCCTTTAGTCTTTTCTTTCCTCTCTCTTTCTCTCTCCCTCTCTCTTTCTTTCTTCCTTTCTTTCTCTCTCTCTTTCTCTCTTTCTTTTTCTTTCTTTCCTTTTTTTTGAGAGAGGGTCTCGCTATGCAGTTCAGGCTAGTCTCGAGCTTGCAACGATCCTCTTGCCTCAATCTCTTGAGTGCTGAGACTTCAGGCATAGTCTTTATTTTTAACATGGAAGTGATGAGAGATGTCCTGAGAATTCCCCTGGGTTCAAGACTAAGTCTTTGTTGCTTTTATTAAATAGCCACTCAATCTCCCCTGATACTTGTCTGTAATCATTCCAACCCATAGGCTCAAGCTGTAGGTTCAGAGGGATGAGGAGCCCCTGTTGGCCATGTGGCAGTCTCATCTAATTTAATTGAACCATTGTTAGCACACTGGTAGCTCTTCTTCCTAGAGAGTAAAACCTCCAAATTAGGAGAACTGAGTTGTCAGAGTGGAAGTGAAAAGTCTGAGTGGAGTATTAGATGTCATAGTGGAGGGGCAGTGCTGTGGAAGCAAGTGTTGTGTGTGTGTGAAGCCCTGGGTTCAGTCCCTGGCATCAAAAAAGACCAGGAAAACAAAGTGAGCCAGGCGTGACAGCACACACCTGTAATTTCAGCACTGTGGAGGCTGAGGCAGTAGGGACATCATGAGTTGGAGGCCAGTGTGCATTATATTACAAGAGCCTGCCACAAAAACTATCAGAACCTCCGAAACAAAACAATAAACACAAAAAGTGAGTGGAACTATTTTAACTTCTACCTCTAGATTCCTAATTCTGCATATTTCTGTGAAGAAGGTAGCACCATGTAAGGGTCTCTGATTCATAGCATGGTCATACCCTTTCAGTGTTGTCATCCCCCTAAAACAGTAACTGAGTGTTGGTAAGTGGTTCCTTCTCTTAGTTAAGCAGCCATTATGTGTGGTGGAACGAGGTGAGACTGTTCCCACCAGCTTGACCTATCCCACTGGGCGGCTTGTACCACTGGCAGTAGAAGTGGTATAGTCATACATGGACAGTCGTACATGTTCCACCATGGTTCAAGCTCCCTGGTAGTAAGACCTGCAAATTATGGTCCTGTCATGAATGTGTGAATCCCATAGGCATAAGCCCATTTTTGAAGTCCATTTTATTTGAAAGAGAAAAAAATATTTCAAATAGAAAAAATAATGAAATCAAAACAAAATTTCGAAACATGTCAATCAGGCACAAGCCCATTTTTGTACTTCTTAGCCCTGAACCGATGCCCTTGGTTAGAAGCAAAACTGTCTGGAATGTCATGATGGAAGAGCAGCAGGATTTCTATACGTCCTTGGCAGTGGTGCAGGCAGAAGCATTATAAGGCAGAGAAGGCAAATCTACCTCCAAAAGATGTTTTATTTTGTCTAGTAAGGACAACCTTTGTTCCTCACCCCACTCCCAGCCCCACCTCCATGATGGAAGACTTCCATTACAATCAGCTCGCCCTGGAGAGTGGTCTTTTCTTTGGGGGTGTGTGTGGTTTTATTGTTGGTCTGTGGTGTTGACAGATTAGTCACTTGGCAGAAGCTTTAGCTAGGTCAGCTTTGTTTAGGCAAAGTCCATGCATTGCTTCTATGGCCACTTTTTCACTCAATTTTTATTTTTTATTGGTATTTCATGGGTCAGTCTAGTGGGTGGGAAAAGAGTTTGATAGCTGTAGAGCACAACAGCAAAACAATCATGATACAGGATTTCAAAACAAGATGATAGGAATTTAACTATGGTGGTTAGTTATATTACATATCGTTATCTTCAGAATAGTTCCTCAGACTGAGTGCCATTTTGTCAACTGGATTATTGAGAACCTCATCTGCAATATTCTTCAACAATTACTCACTTGGAACACAAATATCTTCACAGTCTGTGCCCATTCGAGAGATTCATCTGCCCATCCTTCCCACAGATTTCCATGTCACTGTTTATTCCAGTGTCTAACCAACCAGCAAAATAGTAATTCATAACTGCTTAGGAACCAGGGAGTCAGTGTTTCTGACCGTGTCTCACTACAGACAGAAAGGAAACCAAATGTACTGCTCAGAGTTCAATCTGCCAAGAGGAATTTTCTTTACCATTATGCTCAGTGAACTGGAGAGCTGCTGTTTTCGTAGACCCAACTGAGTCTCCCATTCATGGTCACTTGATCACATGGCATTGCTGTAGCTTGCTTGCAGGGTCGAAGGGTTGGTGGAGAGGAAGCAGTACAATAGGAGTGAGTAGTGAAGGCATTTGAGCCACATGCTGCACAACCTGAGTCTTTAGGCCCGCTGGACTTTGACCTCTTACACTGTTCACACACTGGTGCTGCCCATGCCCAATTAAAGGTGCTGGGCTGAGTAACATCCAGGGTGTGTCAGGAGCTCTGAGCACAGTCACAGCATGTGTGTTTCATGGCTAGGCATTTGTGCTCCACCAAGACCAGCAGCAAGCCTGAAGCAAAAGGTGAAATAGTTTTCTTCAAAAGGCATTGATTTTCTCCAAAATTCTGTGGATCTGGGCTGTGATTCTTTTACTCTTCCTTGCTAGTGGCTCTATTCACTTGCTATGAACATTTTGGGTGTCGTTGGTTTGCTGGATTATAAGGGCTTATTAGCACTGGTTCACTGCAATATCTTAATAGGGACGGGAAGTTCAAGGGGCTTCTACTTAGCCCTTCCTTTTATAATGACTCTTATTCTCTTGGTTACTTTGCTTTTTGTTGAGACAAAATACTCAACACCCGATGTTAAAGGAGGCAATGTTTATTTGGCTCACAACTTATAGAGGTTTCAGTTCTTGTTTGGCTCCAAGGCTGGGTGGCATGGCAGAGGGCCACTGCAGATGAGAAACAATTCATGGCAGGCAGCAAGCGACAACCCTCTTTCTGTCCCTTATCTCCTATGCAGACTACTCATCCTTAGGGCAAGTAGCACTCACATCCAGGGTGGGGAAACCTTAATCCTAGCATCATTGAACCGAACCGTCAGCAATACATCCTTGATCCTAGCACGCACCCAAGATCCAGTCACCTCTAAAAAGCCCACCTGTGACCTTAGTAGGCTTTGGGGAGACATCTAGAAACAAACCATAACACTTAGCAATTGGGTCAGACAAGCAACTTGAAAGTTCTGCCAGTAGCCAAATATGTCTATTCAAATTAGTTCAGGAACTGAAGAAACAACTACAAATTAGGTAGATCCATTGCACATTGTGTGCCCTGTGAGTTGGACCTGAGCCAAGCATTCCATCCGTTACCCAACTACTTAAGCCTTCATTTAACAAGAGGGTCACGGTGGCATTTGGGGAATTGTTAATCTCTGAGAAGTTGTGGGTGACCCTTTTTCTCTAATCCACAGTCACCTTAATAACTGAGCTTCAGGGAAGCTTGGATGAGGTAGCTGCAGCATGCACTTGTGGAAACTTTGCAGTCTTGTGCAATCAAGGGATGTAGGTTTTCTAGTTGACTTGGATCTGGAAACTGGAGAGATCCTGATTTTCAAGTCAGATTTTAACTGTGAGAGTTGGAGGCTTTGTTGGCTTTTTGTTTTCCAATTACAAAGATTGATCTGATTTTTAATAGGCTGCCTCCCAGCATCCCTGTAGAAATCAGGAAGCTCACTTGAATGGTGGCATCCTCCATGGTAATGCTGGAGGTCATGACACTTGCCAGTCTAGGTCCAGAGGAACAGATCCATACTGCGCAAGAGAATAACCATACAACTATTTTTTTTTGGAACTGGGGATGGAACTTGTGACCTCGCGCATGCTACACAGGAGCTTGTGCCACTGAGTTAAATCCCCAGCCCTACCGTACAGCTGTTTAAGGAGGAAATTACTCCCTTACTAAAGCATTTCCCAGTGCCTGAAGGAGTATCTTCTGGACCTCTTGGTCAGCACAGTCACACTTGAAAAATCCATCTCAGCATTCTGCCTCTCTGAGCCTTTGGGCTTTCTCAGAATCTTGCCAGGAGAGCCTTGGCATCTCTGCCTCATTAACCATCGTTCATCCCAAATTTCAGCTGACTGCCTATTCTATTAGACCCATCTCCAGCCACATTAGGTTTTCAATTCGGAATCTCTAGTAAGTTGCACCTCTGTTGTGTCAGCATAGTATTATGCACCAGCATCCTTAGACTCTGCCACCATATGTGGTCTCCAGGTTTCCATGATTTTATTGTTTGTGTCTTTGATTTTCTTGGTGTGCAGGGATATGAGATCAGGTTGGTTGGCAACCGGACTGGATTAGAGACACCTGGATGAGTGAACAGATCATCTGATGTCCTCACCAGTGAGTTAAGCCACCAGTGTCCTACCTGAACGTGCTGGTAGGAGGTAGGGCCCAGATGGATGTGGTCACTGGGGGGGTCCCTTTGGGGACACATCTCTCCTGGGCCACCATAAAGTGAGTAGTTTTCCTTTACCATCCTCTTCTACCATGATGTTTTTGCCTTGGAGTCAGCAAACTGTGGTTTGGACATTAATTTTCTTCTTTGTGTTTAGGGTTTCAATAACCATCCGTAAAATGAGAGTATTAAATGTACTTGAATAATTTGCCCTTCTTGGAGAGTAATTTTTCTTCAGAGCTGGAATGTCAGTCAGCCATAATTGTCTGGAATAAATTGCTTGAATGAATAGAAGCCATTGAGTGTGGAATATGGACAAGAATGCAGTTTAGTATTCACATATAATTTCTACCATGGTTTAGTTTTAATTATGGCTACTTAAAATTTTTCTGGCTTTAAACCAAAACTTTATTCCACCATAATTTAAATACTTTTATGTGTAACTTTTTAAAGCACGTTAGGTAGTGCATGCCTGTATTCTTGGGAGGCTGAGGCAGAATGGTCCGAAGTTTGAAGCCAGGCTAAGCCATATTGAAAGGGTCTAGACACCTGCCGCATGTAGGAATAAGTCAACAGACGCCATCTCATGCAATAGGCAAGGGGTTTTATTGTCCAAGCATGCATGGGGCTCAATGAACACGAAGGAACAGAGAGCCACGAGGTGTGCCGGAGCGTGGCTTTTAAAACTACCGAACAAAGGAAGGCAGGACTTTGGCAAGC
>PVLA01001062.1:141831-241242 GCA_004027455.1 Hydrochoerus hydrochaeris
TGGGCAGCAGATGCCCAGGGAAGATACATTCCATAAATTCCTTAAACATGGAATGGGGCTGTTTCTACCTCGCAACCCAGGTTTTCTAGTCAGCTTTATCCTAGTCTGAATTTAACCTAGGCAGCTTTAAACTATAACGGCTCAATTCCCGGAATATTGGGGGGAGATGAGCAGCATGGAGCAGTGTAGACCATGCACTGTTAATAAGAGAAAATTTCTCGTACAATATAATGAGTTCAGACTGGAGCACATAATGAGACCTTGTTTCAAAGAGCAAAAACAGTGCATGTCTGTAATCCAAACAGTGGAGAGGCTGAGGAGGAGGATCACTGCACGCTCGGGGCCGTTCGGGGCCAGCCTGGGTTGCATGGTGAGTTCAAGGCCAACCTGAACTACATGGCAAGCACAGTGAGACCCTGTCTCAAAAAACCAAAACAGACAAGTGTGTGTGTGTGTGTGTGTGTGTGTGTATCTCGAGTTTTTGATAGAAAGGAGATACTTTAATGGCTTTTGTTAATGAAGAAAGAGCCTAGTTCTATATTTCTCTTAAGTAGAGTAGCTGCTATATGTCATGTTGTAGATATGACAGTCCTGATTTATTGTGTCTGTCATTTGGCCTTTATTATTATTATTATTATTATTATTATTATTATTCGTCTTTTTGAGACAGGGTCTCGCTATGCAGTTCAGGCTGGCCTTGAGCTCACTTTGTAGCCCAGTCTGGTCTCGAACTCACAACGATCCTCCTGCCTTAGCCTCCTGAGTGCTGGGATTACAGGCGTGAAGGATTTAATTATTAATGGTTGCTCCCTTTATTCTCAAGGGTCTTAGTCTACTTTGACTAGACAAATTTAAATCTTTGAATGAACAGCTCAGGTTATTGTAAATTTCTGTTGTATAATAGTCCTATATATTTAGAAAATGTACATTACACAGTGATTATAACTTTATATTCAGCAAAAATACATTTGTGGAGCAAAGGTGTTACAAAAATAGAATCTTAATTTTCAGGTTATAGCTATAAGGAAAACCTACCAGCCAATACTATTTCCAAGTGAGTTTTCCCTCTCTGAATTACAACAGTCAGCAGCCATTTCCTGGGCGCCAGCAGGGTGTCAGGTGAGACTCACGGCTGCCGACCTCCTCCTCAGGGGCAGAGCACAGCCTGTCTGCTCCGGTGACCCCCAAAAGATGAGCCTGCTGGAGCAGTGCAGCAGCACTGAGAGGAGCTGAGGACAGTCCCAGCCCTGGGGGATACAGGAGACTTACTGAAGTCCAAGGCTGGCCTGGGCTACATAGTAAGGTCCTATCTTCCCTCTCCTTGCTCCAAATAGATTCCTCTTTAAAACTTAATTATACTACTATGAACAGATACAACTCCATAATGTCGAGTACTGTAATTTACCATTATTTTACTCAGTTATCTTATTTTAAAAAAAAACTTCACTGGTTTAGTCAGTCATTGTAATATACAACTGGCAGGAGGACTGTTTGAGCCCAGGAGTTTAGAGCTTGGCTGGGCAGCACAGCAGATCCTGTCTCTTTTTAAAAACATTTCATAGGGAAATTTCATAGGGAAATCTAAATTTTAGCTGGTACAGCAGCATGTGCCTGAAGCCCTACCTACACAGCAGGCTGAGACAGGGAGGTGGCTTGAGGTCAGCCTTGAAAATAGTGAGACCATGTCTCCATAAAACAAAAAATGTCTTTATATCTGTGTTCTGTGGAACGTATACAGGCTTTTGTTTTCTTTAATACAGTTTGGATTTTGTGTGTTTAAAGTTGCCAGAGATTTGACTGTACTTGTAAGAGTGGAAGAGACATGAGATGAGCAGGGAAGAAAGGGCCTCCAGCAACCTGGAGGGCTACATGGAAAGGAGAGTGACATGTATCTCTTGCATTTTCTAGTGGGGTACTTTTTTCAACTTAAAGGGGTAAGGATATATAGCTCAGCGGTACATTGCTGGCCCGGTAAGAATCAGGTGGTGAGTTCGATTCCCAGTATGGGTGGGGAGAAGGTGGAGATAATTGAACATTCCTTAAAGTAAGAAGGAAACAAAGAACAAAAGGTGCAGATGTAGTTAAGTTTGCAGTAGAGAAAAGGCAGCTGGAGAAGCCATTTCCTGAACAGTGGGAGATTTGGAGGGAGGGAAGGGGCCGAGGAGGGTGGAGCAGCGTCTGTGGATGGCCAGGGAGGGCTCGAGGAGCATGTCTCACATAGCAGTGTGCAAACCCAGCTGTCCCGCTGCAGGCCATCAGAGGACCAAGCAAATCTCCACATGCAATGGCCATTCCGAGGACAGTGCAGCAGGCATCACTGGAGGTCCAGGAAGTAACTGGAAGCAGCAGCGACAGTGAAACTTCCAGCGCAGCCCTTGTTAGTCCCCTGGTGGCTTGGCTCACCTGTGTGTGCACCAGAGGCGCCTGGCCAGATTGCTGGTGGAGGCACAGGGCGCAGCTGAGGAGGAGGAGGAGGAGGAGGAGGAGGAGCAGCAGCAGCAGCAGCGGCACCAGCGGGGTATTGCGCAGTCTCTCAGAACATTTCACAGACAAGAGGTGCTGGTCGGTTACAGGGACCCTGAAACAGTCTAACACACCCTCTCCCTCCTGTCAGAGATGGCATTAGTACTTCAGGGTTTGCAGAGTTTGGTGGAGCAAGGGATGTCAAGTACTATTAATTTCAATCCAGGAAAGGTGGGTGGGCTTGTTTCTCTGTTTAATGTAGAAAGATACCCTAATGTGACTATTTAAGTCTATTGTTTTGTTTTGTTTTTTTGAGACAAGGCTTGCCGTGTAGTTAGGGCTGCCCTTGAACTCACTGTGTAGTCCAGGCTGGACTTGAACTCACAGCAGTCCTCCTGAGTGCTGAAACTACAGGTGTGCAACAGCATGCCTGGTTTAAATGTATTTAATTATAAAAGTGTAGTTGACCAAAAAATCTGAGAAAAGGGTTAGCTTTCTCCTATCACTCTCTTTGGTTTTTAGAAAACTGAAATATTTCTATTGTTTTTTGAAATAATTTTAAATGGTCAGGAAAAAAAGAACAAACGTTGTCTTTGCAATATTCTTAACATTTGCCACAGTTGCCTTATTACCATAACATAAAAGGATGTACGTATATTTCTGTCATTTTTGTTTTATTTCTGTAATAATCACCCAAGATTCTCACATGTGTTACTTACAGTGCTAGCAGCTTTTGACAATACTATGTTAAGCCTGAGCTACAGCTCAGTGGCGCAGTGCCTGCCTGGTAAAGTGTGAGGTCGTGAGTTCAATTCCTGGCACAAAGAAAACAAAAGAAAATATTCTATTCAGAGATGTGTGCTGTCATAGAAGACTGGATTCTCTTACTTGCCCCTGCATTCAGTCTGTGACTGTGTGTTTGGGCTGAAGTGTAAAGAAAATCCATGCTGGGCCTGGTGGTACACACCTGCACTGGGGAGCTGAGGCAGGAGGATCACTGAATTTGAGGCTAGCCTGAGCTACATAGAGAGCGCAAGGCCACTCTTACCTACATAGCAAGACCAGAGTCTTCTCAAAAAAGAAAAAAGGAAGATGAAGAGAATCCGTTTCACACATATAAGTAGTTAGGAGGAGTATTTTGGTAAATTTTTTTTCTTGGGAGGATTATAAGTATTATTTGAGTTGACATAAAACTTGACAAATGATAGTTTCTTACAGATTATTTGCAACATACAGTGTGAAACTGCATCACCAGCTTTTTGTATTGCTACAGTCTATTGGTTTCTCTTGCACTTGAAAGGGATGTTTTCTGGTAGAATTAGTTTGACTTTGATACATAAATGTGTTGTTCGACTGGGACTTCATTTAGACACTTCCTTTTCTTATTAATGTCTTCCCGTTCATGGCAAGAGGAACTGGCACCTGGCCCTGCTGTCCCCCATGCTGCTCTGACAGGAAAGCTAGGTGTTTAGGAAGGACTCATTGTTTCCATTGTGTTGTCGTTTCTCATCTTTCCAGTTTAGAACTTTTTTTTTCTTTTCTCGTCTAGAATTTTTTTTTCATCTAGAATTTCACTTTTGTTTCCATTTTTTTCCTAGAATTTTTCTAGAAATTTCCCCACTTCTTTCTAGACCCCCCCCCCCCGTCTAGAATTTCTTTCCTTTTGGGGGGGTCTAGAATGTTTTTTTTCTAGTATTTTCTATGTCTTTTAAGATTTTTTAAAAGTTCATTTAGGTCGGGGATTTAGCTCAGCAGCATAAGTGCTTCCCTGGAAAGTGAGAGGTCATGAGTTTGATCCTCAGTACCAAAAAAAAAAAAAAAAAACCCCTATTTTATTCTATACGCTCTTGTTCCTACAAGGGAGTTTGCCTGCCCCAGCTGTGGAGTTTTGAGAAGGAAATGTAGGTCAGCCACTTTGAGCAAAAGTGTGAGTGGAAGCCTGTGTCAGTTAAGGTGCTTGATGCAGTTTTGGAAAGCAGCCAACTGGCTTCTACATCAGCAAAGCACACCCCCAGGTTCCTGCTCCAGAGCAAGGAAAACACCCTTGCTTCTCCAGTTAAAATGCTGATTCCTTACCCAAGTGTAAGACACACAGAGGCATGGCCCTTTCCAGTGGATTTTATAAGTGGCAGGCTACTGTTGGAAGGCTTCTGACATTACTTACGCTTTGCATTCTAAATGCAGATCACTTTCCAAGAAGTTTGGTACATGGGATGAATTCATTAACAAACTGATAGGTCCAGAATAATGACCTTGTGGCAATTGTGATGGTAACTTATCTATTGAATACTGTTATGTGCAGTGAAGTCAGTATTATGAAGAAATAAAGTGGTAAAACATGGCTCTTCCTTATTTTTTTTTTCCCCCTACACAGAGAATCAAGCCCAGGTCCTCATGCTGTCCTAGCGCTCAGCTAAATTCCCAGCCCATTTTCACTTTTCAGAGAGGAACATGAATTATCACATACTACTACATATGAAATAATGAAAGTTTATGATGAACATAGACTACATAAGGATATTAAATATGAAAAGAGGCTAATGATGAGATAAGTAGTTAAGGACTAAATTATCAGTATGTTGAAAGAGTAATTAGCAACAAATGTTGAAAGAGTTCAGAGGAAAAAAACCTGGGCTTAGAGGCCCATACCTATAATCCCAGTACTTGGGAGACTGAGGCAGGAGGATCACTGCAAGTTTGAGACCAGTTTGGGCTACATAATAAGATCCTGTCTCAAAAAAAGAAAAACAACAATGATCCAACCAAAAAACAACCGAGGAAAATGAGTAGACATCAGCAGAATGGTGCAAGAGAAAGTGAGTCTGAAGTCTCCCTCTAGGTTGGAATTGGGCAGGAAGCGTTGCCAGTTAAGGCATTCCTAATCTCTTGAGAGGCTGAATGGTAGCTCTCGTCCTAGGTTTTTGAGGACTCTCCACACTGATTTCCACAGGGGGTGCACCAGCCTGCACTCCTACCAACAGTGCGGGGAGGGTTCCTTTTTTCCCACAGCCCCTTCAGCATTTGTTATTGAGTTCTTGATAATAGCCATTCTTTCTGAGGTGTGGTGAAATCTCAGTGTTGTTTTAATTTGCATCTCTCAAATGACCAGAGGTATTGAACATTTTTTCACATATTTATTTGCTATTTGTATTTCTTCATCTGAGAAGTATGTATGTATCTCAGATGGCCATTTTTGGACTGCGTCTTTAAATCTGGGAGGACTGACTTTTTGAGTTCTTTATATGTTCTCAATAGTAATCCTTTATCTGAGGAACGGCTAGCATACATCGTGGGTTGTCTCTTTACTCTGTTGATGGTTTCTCTTGCTGTGCAAAAGCTTTTCAGTAGGGTGAGATCCCAATGGTTGATTCTTTGTGATAATTCTTGTGCAAATAGGGTTTTGTTCATAAAGTCTTAGCCTACACCAGTGTCTTCAAGAGTTTTACCTACTCTACCTTCCAGCAGATTTAATGTTTCTGTTTTATTATTATTTTTTAAAAGCAGAATATATTTATTGAGAAAAAGAAAACTTCTGTCAGAGACAGAAGGGGTCCCATGTGGATTGCCAAAGACCCCCCCCCCTTTTTTTGTCTATTTTTGAGACAGGGTCTCACTATGCAGTGTGGGCTGGCCTTGAACTCACTTTGGAACCCAGGCTGACCTGGAACTAGAAGCAATCCTCCTGCCTCAGCCTCCCGAGTGCTGGGATTACAGGCGTGTGCCACCACGCCCAGCTCAAAGACTGTGGCTTTTCTGGGGATTTTTATAGAGGAAAATCACAAGGTGAGACTGATCCAAGATGCTGTTTTAATATTAAGATCTTAGATCCAGTCTGATTTTAGCTTAGTACATAGTAAAAGATGTGGGTTCAGTTTTACTCTTTGGCATATGAAGAGCCAGTTTTTCCTCTGCTCATATTTTAATTTTAGTTGCCTTAAATTGATTGGTCAGTTTGATAATTATCTTGTTAACAATCTTGATTCTTCTGTATTTTATATTTGTTACTTTGTGGAGGAAACAACCCCTCCTATGTTAACAGAAGATACTCTAGTGTTTTAAACCTTACTTAGAATCTTATGCTTCTGGTAATTTATTTATTTTTTTTAATCTTAAATTAAAAAATTTTTTTTCCTAAAAGGCATTTGCTAGATTGGATTATGTTGCTGGGCATGATTGGTGCACACCTGTAATCCCAGCATTCAGGAGGCTGAGGCAGGAGGATTGCTGAGAGTTGGAGGCCAGCCTGGGCTATAATGTGAGTTCAAGACTAGCCTGAACTATATAGTGAGACTCTGTAACAAACAAACAAACAATAAGAACAAGAAGATTGGATTATTTTATATTAAAGTAGCTGTGATATATTGAAAATAGTACTGTGTTATAACTTGTTTTGCATCTATGTCTTAAGGGTCTCCAACCGAATTCCTGGATGAGACGATGGCCTACCAAGAATATCAGAACAACCAGAACTGGCCAGAAGATGCAGACTTTTGTTTCCAGCCTGGGCAAGTGGTGAACCCTATCCAGACTGGTAAGTGTGGGCTTGTTTGTGCCTGCTCAGTAAAAGTGTGCATGATATGTGTACCAAAAAGTGGCACCCATTATTCAGATAAAACATTGTAGCCTAAATGCAGTTCCAAAATCACAACCAAGCCAGGCCTGGTGGCACAGGCTTGTAATCCTAACACTCAGGAGGCTGAGGCAGGAGGTTCACTGTGAGTTTAAAGCTGTCTGGGCTATATAAATGAATTCAAGGCCAGCCTGTAGTACACTGTGAGGCCTTTCTCAAAAACAAAAGAACAAAAATCACACAAAATCATCATTATTCCCCCTGAACTTCTGGTTGGCCTTTATCTCCTGTTTACCTTTTCTTCTGAGACACTTATATTCTACAGTATAAAATCTATTTCTCCTTTCTAAAATGTTTCTAATAAATTATTTGAAATTCATGCATTACAAACTAAAAGATCAGTAGTATCTTAGACTCTTAATTCTTTCAGACCAGGCTGGGTTACATGGTGAGTTCAAGGCCAGCCTGAATTACATAGTGAGACCATATTAGAAAAGAAGAGACAGAGACAGAGACACACAAAGGGGGTGGGGGGAGGTGTCAGTATTGGATTTATTCTTTTACATATGGACATCCCTTGTGTCAGCTTTACTTTTTTAAAAACCTGTTGGATAGTCATGATATCCTTGTTGAAAATCTGTAAGGCACAGTGTTTTCTCAACTTCAGTTCTACCCTATTGATGGTTTTTTTAGGCCTTTTTCCCAGTATAGTTGCCCTTTTCCAGTATATTGGCCCTATATCCAAGGGTTCAATAAACCATGAATCTAAAATGTTCAAGGTGGGCCAGGGATTTAGCTCAGTGGCTTAAGCACCTACCTAGCAAGCATGAGGTCGTGAGTTCAATCCCTGGTACCAAAAAAAAAGCTGGAGATTTCGCTCAGCAGCATAAGCACCTGCTTTGCAAGCACATGGTCATGAGTTCGATCCCTGGTACAAAATAAAATAAAATAAAATAAAATAAAATAAAATAAAATAAAATAAAATATTCAGGGCATGGTATAATCCTAGCACTTGGGAGGCTGAGGCAGGAAGATTGCCACGAGTTTGAGGTAAGCCTGGGCTACATGGTTAGTTCAAGGCCACCCTGAACTGCTTGGCAAGAAACTGTTTCAAGTGGGCCGGGGTTTAGCTTAGTGGTCTAAGGGTCTGCCCTGGTAAGCACAAGGTCATGAGTTTGATCCCAGGTACACACACACACACACACACACACACACACACACACACACACGAAACTGTTTCAAAAACCAAACCAAAACAAAAATCCCAAAATATTCAAAGAAAAATTGGATCTTTACTGATCTCATATGGACGTTTATTTCTTGTAATTCCCTAAATGATGCATGATTAACAAATATTCCAATTACTACTTAATAACAAGTATTTCCATAGCACTTACATAATAAAGTATTATAAGTAGTGTAGAGGTGATTTAAAGTATACACAGAATATATGTAGGTTTTATACGGCAGACCTGTGGGTCTTAGGATTGTGGTGTGTGTGTGTGTGTGGTGTAGCTTTGTTGCCAGTCTCCTGTGCATGACAAAGGACAGCTGTGGCACACAGACATGCTCACTGTTGTCTCTTTGGTAAGTTTTGCAGTTGGGAAGTGGGGGTCTACTTTGTTTTTGTTTTCCTGATACTGTTTTGTTTTTTGATTTTCTTTTTTTGCATAGAGGCCTTTAGGCTGGCCTTGAATTCACTGTGTAGCCCAGGCCAATCTTGAGTGTACTGTGACCTTCCTCCTCTGGCTCACAAGTGCTGGGATTCCAAGTGTGCACCCCATGCTTAGCCTGGAAGCATTCTGAGAGCGTAATGCATTAGCCTTAGCAGAGGCTCTCGTTATATATAAATGCAGATTTTCAGGGTCCAGTTAAAAACCTCAGGATGATTGATGGAGAAGATAAATTCGAGAAAGCCTGCTCAGAAAGCAGCATTTTTTTCTGTCTTGGCCAGCTTGGCTTTTTCTTCTTTCCCCATGCACAAAAGCACAGACTGCCTTGCTCATGCCAGCTCTGAGTCCAGAGCCTTTCATTTCTCTCAGGATGCCAGCTGCTCACATGGTCCCCTTTGGATGATAGCTGCTTGAGGCGAAAATTTCCCTTCTCAAACTGTTTCTGAAAACATTAGTTTTTAATAATTTAAAATGAAGCCCGGATGTGCTGTTACATACCTGGAATCACATCACTTGGGAGACTGAGGCAGAAGTATCGCTATGAGTTTGAGGCCTGAGCTACAAAGTGAGTTCAAGGCCAGCCTGAACTGCATAATGAAACCTATCTCAAAAAAAAAGTTAGTGTCTGATTTAGTAAATACATTTGAAAACTTAGATTTCTTTGTACCTTCACTTTCTAGGATGTAAGAGTTTTCCTTTTATGCATTTATTGACTGATTTAGATAATTCAAGAGAACACTGGACTAAATACTAAATCATACGGTGAACACCAATTCCTACAGGTGTGGTCTCATGTTATCTCAGCTTCCATATGATGGATGTGTAAATTAGTGTTCATCCCATGGTATTACCAGGTAGTGGTCCTTCCGATTGCGTTTGCTGGGGGTGAGGTTCGGATCCCTTCTGTCTTGCAGATCCCTTTAAGATGCACCATGATGATAGTCTGGCAGATCTGCTCTTTCTCTCCAGTGGAACAACAAATGCTCCAATGGTGATGGGGCAGAGTGAGCCTCAGGAGGACGTTTACGGTATGGCTTCTCCAACTGGATTTCTTCTACAGAGAAGGAAAAATAATGTTTCTTAGATTCACTGTTTGAGACCTAGGTAACAAAACACACTTCACGGCCAGGGATTTAGCTCAGCGGTGTAAGCACCTACCTTTCAAGCATGAGGTCATGAGTTCAATCCCTGGTACCAAAAGAAAAAAAAAAAAAGACACTTCAAACAATGCTTATAACTTTGTATTTGTGAATAATCTGGGTAGTATACTTCACTTTTACTTTTTGAGGACTTAATGATCTCTTGGAAGAAGGGTGTTAAATGAGTTGACTGCTGATGTCACCCATCGGGCCTCCTAGTACTTTGATAGTGTTGGCCCTGGCCCCTGTTCTGTGACCTCACTAGCTAGTCATTTTGCTGCACTGCCTTCTTTCACTTTCTGCCTCCTCTGCTTTCACCCATGTGTCTCCTAATTAGTCTTCCCTTTTCTTCTCTGTGTGCTTTTGTTGTTTGTTTGTTTTTTGTGCAGGGATTGAACTCCCTACCTCATGCCTGCCATGGAGGCATTGAGCCACTGAGCTATATCCCTGCCCCCTCCCCTTTCTTTTTGAATGAGTTTTTGAGATGGGGGTCTCTGTAGTTCAGGCAGACCTCTAACTCACTATATAGTCCAGGCTGGCCTCAAAGCTGCAGTGATTCTCCTGCCTCAGACTTCCCAATGCTGGAATTATGAGCATGTGCCATCATGCCTAGCTCTCTAACACCCTTTTCTAATTCATTCTAAATATTCCTGCTGTACTTATCATTCTGAATTTCTGTTATATTGTCATCTGATTTTCATAATAAAGACTTTAGGCTGGGCATGGTGGTGCATGCCTGTAATCCCAGCACTCGGGCGGCTGAGGCAGGAGGATTGCTTCTAGTTCCAGTCAGCATGGGTTCTAAAGTGATTTCAAGGCCAGCCTGAACTGCATAGGGGACCCTGTCTCAAAAAGACCTTTTTCTTCATTT
The DNA here is from genome assembly GCA_004027455.1 of Hydrochoerus hydrochaeris. Classification (NCBI taxonomy): domain Eukaryota; kingdom Metazoa; phylum Chordata; class Mammalia; order Rodentia; family Hydrochaeridae; genus Hydrochoerus; species Hydrochoerus hydrochaeris. Next base: position 152,548 of record PVLA01001062.1, read on the forward strand.
CTAAGTTTCTCTGTTGGCTTTTAAGATCTTTGTTCCATTGTTCCTTTTATTTCTGTTTTCCATCTCTGATATGCAATGTATTTTCATCAGATGGTCCTGGTCCCAGGGCCTGCTGGCATCTTTCTGCTTTCTTTGCCCATTGTTCTCTGTCTTTCAGATTGACCACTCTCTGTCTGCTCTTGCTTCTCCTCTGAAACATTCTATGGAAGTCTGGTCCATCTGGTTCTTCTGAACTAGCACTTGCTCCATACTGTACAATAGTATGGTATACTGTACAAAATGCATTATTTGATGTATGTCTACCTTGCCTAAACTGTAGCAATATAGCTGAAATATAAAAGTCTTGCCACCTATGGTGACAGTGTGCTTGTAGTCACCACTACTTAGGAGAGGAGACTGAGGCATGAGAATTACCTGAGCCCAGGAATTCCAGGCCAGCCTGCGCAACACAGCATGAGTATTCTTAAAACAAAGCATGATCTTAATGTCTTAAGACTGGCTGGTATTCTGGCATAGAAGGCAAAGTAATACTCCATTTGTGGCTGTCTAGTTGTTAATAATTTACAAAGCATTTTCACAAAAAGAAGTGTTTTCACAGATGAATTAAGGCTCTTAGTTTGTTACTATATACTGTATTACGTTAGTCATGGTATTGCTAGTGTTTAGTCTTCAATATTTTGAGGGGTTTTTTTCTCACATGCTGTGAATTAAATCTAGTATCTTGAATATGCTAGGTAAGGGCTCTATCACAGAGCTAGATACCCTTTTTGGTCTATCTGTCTGTCTGTCTTTCAAGATAGGGTCTTGTGGTATAATTTAGGCTGACTTGAACTCGCTATGTGGCCTGGGATGGCCTCAAATTCACAGTTATCCTCCTGCCTCAGTCTTCCAAATGCTGAGACTAGAGGTATGTGCCACCATACCTGGCCCTTCTTATTTTTTTTAAATTTTATTTTAATTGATTAATTGTAAAGCACATGTCTAAAATCTCCGTACTTAGGAAGCTGAGGCAGGAAGATTGATCCCAGCTTTAGACCAGCCTGGGCTACGTAGTGAGTTCAAAGGTAGCCTGAACTACATAGTGAGACCCTGTCTCAAAACAAAACAAAAACAAAAATTTTTTTTTTTTGGAAAAAAATTCATTGTAATCCTGAGGATTAAAGCCAGGACCTTTGTACTGAGCTATATCCCTGATCACTGTTATTTTATTTTATTTTATTTTATTTATCTTTTGTGTTACTGGGGATTAAACCTAGGGCTTTGTGCATGTAAGGCAAGAACTCTACCCCTGAGCCACATCGTGGCCCACCTACCCATTTTATTTTGAGACAGGGTTTCAGAGACTCTTAAATTGCCATAGTTGGGCCCAAATTTGTGTTCTTCCTGCCCTAGCCTCCCAAAAGGATTATAGGCCTTCAGCACTGTGTCCAGCCTTTTCATTTGTTTTGTTTTCATTTTGAGACAGAGTATGATGCAGATAGCCTCTTGCCTCAGCCTCCTAAGTAACTAGGATTATAGCCACATACCACCACATCCAGTTTATTTTGGATCTTTATAATACCCTGTAGAAGACAGCCAATAAATGTTGATCACTACTATGTTGTAAAGATACTTTCCTCCCTGTTAACAGCTACCCCAAACCTGAAGAATGTCAGTAGTGTTGCCTTTTAAAACTTTTGTGCTTCGGGGTGTTGTGGCATATGCATGGAAACCGAGCACTAGAGGCTGATGCTGGAGATCACCTGACTTTTGAGGTCAGCCATGAGCTACATAGCAAAACCCTGTCTCAAAACAAAACAACAAACTTTAGTGCTTTGTTTTTTTATTGGTCAATAGAATTATGTATTCTTGGTGATATGTACTGTAGGTTTAACATGTCAGTTTGCTTTTTTGCTGTTATTTGTGTCTCAATATTAGGTCTGTCTTCCTGTGACACATTCGCTTCTGCTGCTGTTGCACCTCAGGGATGGTCTGTGCCAGCCCAAAACTCTGCACAGGCAGAGCCCTTTGTTTCCCCAGAGGATATCAGGGAGTCTTCGCTGCTAGCAGCAGGTAAATCCCTTGACAGGGGTTGTCAGTTAATGGTTGCCGAGTCCATAAACCCTCATACACTCTTTATCAGAAGACAAAGGTAAAATTTTCAGAACTATCACAAATATTTTAAAGCTCACATTAGTGATACAGCTGAGGGAATTAAATTGTAGTAGAACTATAATAATTGGAGTTAAGGAACTTGAAGAAGAAGAAAATATGGTCTGTTTTTCCCAATAGAATAGTTAAATTCTGAGTGAAAAATTATTGGTAGTTTTCTAATTGCCTGACAGACTTCATGCATTTGGAGAGTCTCTGAGCAAGCAGGACCTTGAGTGAAAGAAAAACAATGAGTAAGAGAGTCTTGGTAGCCTAGGTTGTAATCCTTGGTAGCCACACACCTGTAATCCTAGTGCTGGGGAGGCTGAGTCAGGATGATTGCCACAAGTCCAATGCTAGCCTGGGCTACATAGTGACTCAAGATCAGCCTGGAGGACATAGAGAAACAGTGTATCAAACAAACAAACAAACAAACAAAAACAAAGAATAAAAAGTAAAAAGGAGAGAGAGAGAGAGAAAGAATGTGTACCTTGATATAGAAGGTAGGCATGAGTATAGTAATCACCACGTGGTCCAAAGTCACCTAAAACATCTGCTGCTTGGGAAATTTCCAAGTAAAAAATAGACAATATCTGAAGAAACCCAAACTCAAATTAGGAGGGGGACAAGGGAACTCAGAGGTTTCTTTTGTGAGGATTTTGCCTGCCAGAGTTCTCAACTAATAAAAAACAATGGTGGAATAGACCTGCAAGTTAGCATTATAAACTCTGTGATCACTGTGTGTGTGTACCTGTCTGTCAGACACCCAGGCTTCCAAGATTGACTGCATTGGACCTTACTTTTAATGTTCTTTCTACTCTGGAGTCCTTTTTCTTTTTTTCTTTTTTTTGAGGGAGTGGTCTGGACAAATGAACCCATTACTCAAAAGAACAATGAAAATCCCTTCTTAATTTAATGCAGATCTAGAATTCTGGAGTTTTTTTCATGATAGGACAGGTACTGACAGGTTTCCGTCCCACTACTGATTATGTAATATGCATTTATTTATTTATTTTTTTGGTCTTTTTGAGACAAGGTCTGTCTATGCAGTTCAGGCAGGCCTTGAGCTCAGTTTGTAACCCAGGCTGGTCTTGAACTTGCAACGATCCTCCTGCCTCAGCCTCCTGAGTGATGGGATTACAGGCATGAACCACCACGCCCAGCTTGTAATACGCATTTTGAAGCCTATCTTTTTCCCTCCTTTGCCTTTTCTCATATAATACTTGTCCTCTTGGATCATATGTTTTACTCTTTTTTTTTTTTGGTACCGGGGATCAAACTCATGACTGTGTGCTTGCTAGGCAGGCGCTTATGCCGCTGAGCTAAGTCCCCGGCATATGTTTTATTTTTGTAAGTGTAAGGATTGTGAAAAAGCAGGCAGCATACATTAACTCAACTTAATTGTATTTCATGGTCACAAAAGCCAAATAGTCTCATGACATAAGAGTGTAAGTTTTGAATATAGAACTGCAAGTGGCTAGCTAAACATTTATTTAGGGTCTTGATGTTTATTTCCCTTAGACCTGACTGAGGAGATAGAACTGGCATCAGCAGAACAGCCACGGACAAAAGCATTAGATATAGTGACAGGACAGAAGACAAATAATGTGGCACCATCCAGAGAAAAAGAGGTGGTCCTGACCCAGGTCCTGGCACCAACCACAGAACCAAAAGTGGCATTGACTGAAGATACAGAGCAACTCCCTAAATTGGATGTGACACTATTCAAGGACACAAAGCCATACACTGAATCAGACTCATCTCTGGCCGAGAACATGGCACTACCCATCAAAACAGAGGCCACTGCAGTGAAGGAGATTATGCTGCACACAGAAACAGATGTGTCTTCCACCAAGGGTGTGGTGCTGCCCACAGACCTGGAAGTGGCCCCAGGCAAGGATATGACAGAGAGAGCACCATTTGTACCAACGGATTTGGCTCCTCAACAGACCATGGTTCCACCCACAGACACAGAGATCACTCTGGCCAAGGGTATGCTGTCACTCTCTGAAGCAGAGGCAGACCTGGCTAAGGACAGTGTATCATCTATGGACATATCTCCAACCAAGGAGATGGCTTTGTCCTCAGAAACAGAGGTGGCCCTGGCAAGGCATGTGGCCCTGCCCTCAGAACCCCCAGTAGTCTCGGCTGAGGATGTGACTCTACCCTTAGGGAGAGAGGATGCCCCAGTAAAGAATGTGGCTGCACCCTTAGATACAGAGATGGTCCTGGGCAAGGATATGGCTCCTCTCCAAGAAATGGAAATGGCCCAGAGCAAAGATAAGGCCACACCCCAAGAAACAGAAATTACCTTGGGCAAGGATGTGGCTCTGCCACCAGACACAGAGGCAGCACAGGTCAAGGATGTGACTCCACTCCTAGAAAAGGAGGTGGCTTCAATCAAGGATGCATCTCTGCCTCCACCAACAGAGGTGGCCCTGGGTAAGGATGCAGTGCTGCCCCCTGACACAGATGTGAACCTGGCCAACAATGCGATTCTAGCTCAGGATGTTGCACAACCCTTAGAAACAGAGGTGGCAGCAGTTCAAAAAGACATGGAGATGGCACAGAGCCAGGAAGGGCTAAGTGAAGATTCCCAGCTAGAGTCTCTCCCAAGTGAGGAAGGCTCACCTGCACCTCCTGGCCTAATTTCAACAGGTACGCATCTCTGCTTACTGTTACTGTTTGAGGTCTAGCATTCAGAGGACTAAGATGTCATGCCAGGTAAGATGAAGGCAGACTCGCTGTGCTGTCCATCTCTGTTCAAGTTCTTCCTCTCCTTGGCAATGCTTCTCCAATCCTCCCCTCTTCCAACTCCAGCATCTTGTACATCCTTGTTCTCTGCTGATGTTCCTGATTTCCTTCCAGATAATTGAAGCAACAAAGTAGAACATCCACAAACTTCCATTAACCCCGTCTACCCAAGGACTTGTGTCTGTAGTCACTAACCTTGCCCTCTTTCCTATTTTCATAAGCAAACCATTCTTATTGCTAATCAGAGACAAACTTTCCTATCATCTGGCACTAGTTTGTAGCTCTTTTTTCCTGCTCAAGTGTGTTACCCTATCCACTTCTCTCATCAGTTTAATATGCTTTCAGTTGAGTCATTCCTACCAACTGAAAAACATTTGTAATTTTTCCCATCTCAGAAAACAAAAAGTAGGTATGGGGGTACCAGTCTATAAAAACCTAGCTATTAGGGAGATTCAAGGAGGAGGATTTCAAATTCAAAATGAGCCTGGGCAACAAGATCCTGTGTAAAGGAAAAATGGAAATACAAAAACAGAAATCCTGCTAACTACGTTCCAACTATCTTTCCACTTTTCTGCTGCCTATTACTGGAAAATTCCTTGAAAACAATTCCCATCAGCAGGTATGATAGTGTACACCTGTAATCCCAGGACTCAGACTTGGACCCAGCCAGAGCCTTCACCCTGAGCTACATAAACAGTCCTCTTTAATTTTTTTTCTTTTTTTAAATTTTGAGGCACAGTCTTGTTAAGTTGTCCATGCTGGGCTTGAACTTAGAGTACTCCTGCCTTATTTGCCCAGAGTCCAAGGGTTACAGATGTGAGTTGCTACACTTGGATTAAGCAGGGATATCTTGAGGTCTTGGCCAGGTTGGGCCACATAGCAAGACCTTGTCTATAAAACAAAACAAAACAAAACACACACACACACACCCTATTCTCAGTGTCAAAATCTGGTAGTTGCAAAGGTAGCTAAAATAATGTTTCTCTGAAACTTATGTAGTTTTTACTATTGCCTTTAGAACCAACCAATACCACAGGCCAAAAGCACAACTTGCCAACAGATGAAGAATCTGGGATAGAGAAATTACAACAGAAGAAACCACTCAACAGTCAGCTTTCTGAAGCTTCTTTGGAGACCCCAGGTAACTTAGGGAAACAAAATGGGCTCTTAGAAGCAGGTTAACCAAGAAGTCACGGGGTGATAATGGTACACACCATCCCTGCTTCCCTGGTTATGCAGTGTTAAATCAGCAGTATAGTTGATGAAGTCACATGTTTGTTTTTTTTTTTTTTAAAGTCAAATTTTTTTCTTCTGCAGATATCAGTTTAAGGCAGAAAGTCAGCTTGTTACATATTTTTAAGTTACCACTGTATCAACTCAGGACACTGAATTGTGTTTCAGCTCACCTCTTCACTATTCTCTCTGGTCATTGGTTGTATCTCAGTTTACTCAGCTGTTAGCAGCTGAATAAATTGATTAGCTGTTCTATTAATCCTTACGTGTGTTCCATGGCTTAGTAGCACTTCACTGGCCAAGAATATGTTAGAAATGCTGGCTCCTGGGCTCCATCTGGACCTTCCCAAGTATAATTCTTCCTTTAACAAGGTCCCCAGATAATTCCTATATCAATTTTGAGAGGTACTTTGCTAAGATATTTTACAATTTACAGTTTGATTGTTCAGTGATCTTTAAGATGATATATTTTTTATGATAAGCCAGAAACTTAAGATTATGGTTATCAACTTTTTCCCTTTCTGTGACTATGATTGGAACATGAGCTTCTGAATGGGGACTGGGGTCATGATTTATTTCACTCCAAATTTGTAGTTGTTTGCATTCTGTCTAGCACTTAGTAGAGGCTGAGTTCTTTAGTGTGTTATCTTAGGGACTAAACATATCAATCTATTTTACTAAGTGCTTGCTAGTTACATACAAAGTAGGTGATACTATGGCACATAGATAATTATGTCCTTTCCCTTGAGTTACTATTACATTATAACTTGGACGAAAAGAGAAGTTCCTAGGAGTGAACTCTGAAAACACAGATTTAATAATAACTGAAGAAAACAATAAGATATGGCACCAAATAACTACTGATTAATTGCAAATCAAATGATGTAGGTTGGCAATTACTACAGCCTCAAAATTTTTGAAGGAAGCTGTAATTAACCTGAGAGATTAAGTTTATTTAGAGTAGGATTTAGATGACATTGAAATGATAAGGACAAGAATAAAGGGTACTACTTTTAAATATATATATTTTTTTATTGGTACTGGGGATCGAACTCACAACTGCGCACTTGCAAGGCAGGCCCTTATGCCACTGAGCTAAATCCCCAGCCCCAACTTTTAAATATTTAAAGTTGTTTGAAATCAGTCCATTGGGTCAGACTTACCAGGAGTAGTCATAACCTACTCTTACTGAGACTTTCTGTGAGCTTGGAACTATATCATGATCTCCAACTTTTCCAAGGATGCTAATGCTAATTGTTATGAGTGTTTTTAAACTACTTAACATTATATTTCTCTGGCTTTTGGGAAGTACATTTAGGAACAGAACATTGAAATTTAACATATTTGTCTTCCAAAATAGGAAGCTCTGCTTCTAGAATGAGGAGAATTTTTCTCTGGCCAAAAAACAAATTCACTATCATTTTTTCCCCTTTCATTTAAGTAGCATAAATCTGGACCTTCTGGTCTACTTCCCAGAACCAAGCTGGTTAGTTTGACAGAGATTCATGTAATATTAGCGACAGACTCTTAGATTTATAAATTCTGTTGAAAATCACGAGTAAGTAAATAAATGTCACAAGAGATAAGCACTAGAAACTTAACCGTCTTAGAGAATTGAGACTTCTGTATGAATTAAAAATGATAGATATAAATAAATTAGATTTATAGGCTCATTATGAGATTTATAGTACTTACTATGCTTATTATATAGGCTAAAAGATTTGAAATATTTGAAAGTTTAGTAAGTATCTTTGACAAAAAGATCTGTACCTGAGATGATGACCTCTGGTAAACCCAGCTAGGGGTGAAAAATGTTTGGAAAACTGTGATGGTAAAAATGGACTGCTTAACTGAGTCATTGAATGCACTTTAAAAAAAAAACAATAACAAGGAATTTGTTGTTTGGAATTTTAGCTGACTTCATGTGTTGCAGGTGCCCCTCTCACACAAGGCAGACAAGTTTGCAGACCCAGTGACCGCAGGGCAGCCCGGCCCAGGGCTGCCAGGGTCCTTCCCGAGTTGACGGGAGGCTCTTCTCCTTGGAAGACTCTTGAGCCCAGGCTGGGCCCTGGCCCTTGGGCAGAGTCAGATTGGGTCTCTGGCTCATCTTTCTGTGCTGAGCCCGGGAGCCAAAAGAAGAGCATTCACACTGACTTCCTTGAACCCCAGAGGGATCTTGGCAGGGAGGCCTGGGATGCAGAAAGCACACCAATGATGATGAAGAAAAAGAAGAAGAAACCAAAGCAAAAGAGATACTCTCAACCCCGGGCGGGGGGACAGTGGGATGACAGCAATACAGAGGAGCCTAAGGGCCGTCCCTCTACAGCTGGTTCCCACCAGCCTGCTGTCCTCTCCAGCCAGCCTGCCATGCTGGGCCCAGAATGTGGATTTGTTTCCAGAGAGAACATGAGACGGGAGCATGTGCTTGACTCCAGAGCAGCCAGGCGGGGAGGTGAGAACTTAATCTCAGAGAATCTTAGAGCTCCTTTCCGCCCAGAAGCCCCTTCAACCACTGCAGTCAGTGCTGAACTCAGGCTGGGGACACAGGAAGAGAGAAAAGATAAGGGTTCAATGGCACAGGGCCAAGAACAGTTGCCACAGCATAATGAGGACAAGCCAAAATCTGCACCCTACCTGAAGACTCCTGTGACTAAAAGCCAGACAGAGGGCCCTCCTGGTCCAAAAGGACCCCTGATGGAGATGCCTCCCAACACATCGGCAGCTTTTTTGGAGATTGGATCCAAAGAAGGTATGACTTGCTCACCTGTTTTGGACCAGAAGGTTATGGGTGTGGTTTTAAAACCCACAGCAGTGAAAGAACTGCCTGATTTGACAGCCACTTTGACAACAAGTAATCCAACAGAAAATAGTCTAAAAGAAGGGAATAATGAAAGTAAAATGACTGAACTGTGTGATGGCAAGCAGAAAAAGTTCTCAGAAGGAGCCAAAGAGGTTAAAGAACCAAAAAAGGAAGCACTTTCCATGCTGAAAGAAGAAACCAGCATCTTTGCTTTCGAACAAGAACAGGGGCAAGTGTTGGGTGAGGCCTCTGGGCAAGGGAATGAGCCAGTGAAGAGAGCAACCAGTGATGGCAAAAGCAAGAAAGGGCGGGGAACTTCTGGAAGAGTGAGGGTGGGTGCTGGGAAGATGAGAACAAAATCCGAGCTGCTGTTGCTTCCAGATGATGAGAAGGATGGGAGGGCTGTTCTGGGGCCAAGTGAGCCTGTCCCTAAGGCCGAAAGGGTGACTGCTGAGGATAAGAGAGCAGGCCTGGGGCTGAGCTCCTCAAAGCTGCCAGGGACCAGTGGTCTCCCCGAGACAGGAATGATGGGGGAGCCCAAGGAGCTGACCAGCCCGAAGGTGGGAAGTGCCACGCAGGGCCTGAGTCCTTTGGAAAATGGGTCAAACTTGACTCAACCTTCTGATGCTAAGAGGATAGAAAGAGGCACCTCAGTCAGAAATATGGATGTCAGTAATCAGAGCAAGCAAGGAAAGGGGCCTTGGGTAGACCAGGTGTCAACTCCCTGGATTTCTGAAAAACCCAGAAAGAGGGATAATGAAGGCAAAACCAAAAAGTTTAAAAATAATTACCCTCCACAGACTGTTAGAATGGAGGGCAGGGAAGAAGTCCTCAACTCACCTTTTGTAGAGAAGGACGCAGACAGTAGTAGTAATGTTTCCCTGAAAAACAGGGAACTGGGCTTCATTTTCTCCCCAGCACCAGACCCTGTGTTCTCACATACGTCAGATGCACCGATGGTAGAAGTAGTTGACAGAAAGGGTAAGAGTGTTGAGGTTAATTCTGCTGAACTTGGGGCTCTTGAGGAGAGCAAAACACACACAATCAAGGAGCCAGCTGCCAGGGTGACAGATATGAGTGCTCCAAACCAAACGCAGGTGGCAGGATTTGTTCCCTCAGTAGTGTCTGAGGAGACTAAGACTGATGAAGCCAAAGGACATCCCACATTGGCTGACCAACCAAATAACAGGAGTAATGATGAAAAAAATAAAAAGGTTAAAAATAGTTTTCCTGAGAAGCACATTCTGGAGAGTAAGATAGATACAGCAGAAATACATGTCGCCATGGGAACCTCAGGGAACCACATAATTGAAGGGATGGGCTATGTGGATGAAAATAGAAATATTACATTCACCTGTCCCAGCACACTGTCAGAGCTCATAAATAAGTCAGCTACTCCAGAGACCCTGGAGTCAGCAGCCCGTGAAAAACTGCCCCTTTCTGCTCCTCCAACAGTAAAGGAAAGGGATTCCTTACCAGACACCTTGGCAGAAAGTGGGCAAGAAATAAACTCAGCCCGAGTTTCTAAATTATTAGTAGAAGCTAGCTGCAAAAAGGATGGAGTCCCAGAGCGAGAAAGACCCAAGGCCCCCAGTGCTGTTCTGACTGCTACAAGTGGATTAGGAGTTACCTTGACTTCCACAGCAGCCCTAGAAACAGTTAACAGTCATGCAGATCCCTGGTGTAAGAATAAAGGTGAGCTTGATGATCCCATGAAAAATGACCCAGCTGCAGATGAAGGGCGTATGGTGGGAGAATCCGAGTCAGGCCATCACAATGCCTCTAAGTGCTCAGTGCAGCAGACTGTAGAGCCAGCACAAGGTCACCTTCTTACTGGTGTGCCCGCAGCAGACCAGAGCATGCTGGGAGAGGCCCCAGGCCTTGGAGCAAGGGCAGACGGGGTTGGCTTCCCAGCATCTTCAGCGAACCCAGAGCAGGCAACTGAGAGAGGCTTTGTTCCGGCCCAGATTCCTGACTTATTTGGAGACAAAGCACAAAAACTCAACTGTGCGGACCAAAATGCTGAAGATAGAGATTCCAGGGGTTTAGATAGTTTGGAGAAGGAGATAGAGTTGACTCTTTTGTCTCCAAAAGGTGAAAAGGAAAAATCAATAGAAACTAGTCTGGCTTGTAAAGTTACAGAATTGGAATGCATTTCTCTGCCAACACCAGAACTCCATTCTAATTTCTTATGTGGCAAAGTTGAAGTTCCTTCTGCAGGGATTGATGATAAGTTAGTAATGACTACTTCTGAGGACCTGCAGTTCCAAGAACTCAAAGAAAACATCAAAGAAGAATCTCAGAAAATGGCAGAAAAATCTGAACCAACGACACTGGCCCAAGGGAGGAGGGAAGATAAAAGCAGAACAGCAGAACCAATGAAAGGCTACATGAGACCTACCAAGTCCCGAGGGCTTACTCCACCTTTGCCAAAGTCTGCAGTCCAGGAACGAGAGAGACCCCGGCAACAGAAGTCCAGTGGTATGAGCCTGCTGTGGAGAAATGCGTGTGCTTGTGGCTTTTGAATCAGCATCCAAAAGGCAAAAAGCTTGTGCCTTGGTTCCATCCAGACTCTAATCACTCTCAGTAATCACTGGTTTGTTGGCATGAAAACCTGTAGCTGCTACTTACATGCTTTCCATAGTCAAGACGTGTCTCCTGTCCAGCTTGAGAAGGCTGGTGACTTGGATGCATGCCTTTTTCTCAGCACTGGACTGGGTTTCAGGCAAAGTCGAATAGAAACCCTATTACCATCCACCGTTCTTAATTTAAAAACAAATTGTGCTTTTTGAGGAAGGGTGATGTATCTCAGCGGTGGAGCACTTGCCTATCATTGTGAGGCCCTGAGTTCAGTCTGTACCACTCATTAGGGTGGAAAACGTGCCTCCTATGTGGAAAGTTTACAACCAAGTTTTAATCATTATTTGTGAGAATTTGTGGGAGGAAAGAAAACACTCATGTCTAGCTTATTATATGAGTTTTTTATTTTTTAATATATATGTAGCTTGCGTTAATGGAACAAAACATCTAACCTGCTGTTAGAGCAAATAAAAATGTCTTCTTCTGTGGACATGGCAGCCCCAGACCAGCACTGCAGGCACAAACTTCATTCTAGCAGTGGGAAATGATCTCTCAGTGATGCAGCCACTTTCTTTCACCAGGTTACTGCTTACAGCTGCTGGCCCACAGTTGCATGTGACTTAGTTTGGGGCAAACTCAGTGTGTGGGAAACATAGTACAAAACTGCTTCTTGTTGGGTTCCTCCTAATTTTGCCCCTTTGGACTTTAACCAGTTAGGTAATTAGAATGAAGTTGATGTGGGGCATGGTAGCATGTGCCTGTAGTCCCAGCATTTGGGAGGCTGAGGCAGAAAGATTGCTGGGAGTTGAAGGCCAGCCTGAGCTTTATAAGACCCTGGATAGATAGATAGATAGATAGATAGATAGATAGATAGATAGATAGATAGATAGGATTCATTTAAGATTCAGAAATAGCCTTTTTATTCCCCCAAAAGGCTTATATTTAAAATAATGACTTCACCCTGAGCCTAACCTTCAAAATTTTTTCTTTGCTTTTGAGGTTTTTCACATCTGTAAATGATGCTCTCTTAATCACAGTTTCCCAGCATGCATGATACAGCTGCTAACTAGAAACTGAAAAAGCAAAAACACTCTGGTGTATCTTGATAGCCAGTCTGGCTTCAGCAGAGGCTTTGTTGTGAGCGTGTATTCTGCATGGTGTGGGCCTCTACTGGGGGCTTAGCTGTGCTATGCATGAGTCTGTACCCAGTACAGAATACTTGCTGTGAGTGAAGAGTGCTAAGCATGGTTATTTACATATGATGTTCTCATGATTTCTGCTTTTTCCTCCCTTCCTCTAGCTACCCTATCACCAAGGCAGAAATATAATACAGTTGTGTGTAAAGGGCCTTCCAGCATCCTACCCAGATCTTTAGCTTGGATTTCTAAACCAGCTCTTTAGTTTCTGCAGTGGTCCAAGGGTAACATGGAAATTTTGTGAAAGCCTAGTCTGTATTTCCAAAGAAACACTTTTTATTCAGTATTTTCTTTTGCTGTTTTGGTTGATTTTATTTGTTCCTTGGTTTGCAGCATTGGGGATTAAACTCAGGCTCTTTGCACTGAGCTATCTCCTCAGCCTTTTTTAAATTTTAAGATGGAATCTTGCTAAATCTCCATACTGCCCAAGCTGGGCTTCAACTTGCAGTCCTGCTGCTTCAGTCCCCCAAAGTGCTGGGGATTATTGGGGTGCCTTTGCTGGAAGACGGTTTGTTCTTGAGGCAGGCGGGTGTCACAGAGGTTGGGGTCCTATGGTGAGCAACCCAGTGCAAGGCTGTGTGTGCTGGGAGTGGCTTTATAGAATAGCAGCGGGAGGGAGAGAGGAGAATAATGAGGGTTAGATAAAATGTATTCTCTAGGACACCTTTTCCCTGTAGACATTCCATACTTTTTTTTTTTTTTTTTAAACAGAGTCTCACTGTGGCTCATTCTGGCTTTGTACTCACTGTGTAGCCCAGGTGGCCTGGAGAACTGGGACCACATGCCCAGCACCATTGTATACCTCTTAGGCAGGAATATTGCTATGAGTTCAAAGCCAGCCTGGGTTACATAGTCAGACCCTGTCTCAAATTAAATAAAAAAACAACAACTCCAGGTTTAGTTTTTCTCTTCAGCAACATAATGCTCTTCAGACTTCAAGTGTTAACCTGTCCCTGCACGGTGATACTTCTTGCAGAAGCTGTCAGCCTAGCTTATCACAGGGTATCTGGGAGTGGGTGGAAGTAGAGGAGCTACTCTAGGTGAGCTGTGGCTCCCACGCAGGCCCTGGTGTTTCACCCGTGACTTCTTCTAGCCCAGCCTTAGTAGATGTCATTTTCCTCCTCACTGAATCATCAGTGCTCACTGTTCTGCTTCTGTATGCTGTCAGTTCTCCGTATTCTGTCCTCATTTGTCCTATGGTCAGATAATGTCACCCAGGATTTTTAGTATTTCATCAAAGGCATTAGTGGTATTAACAGTAGTAATAACACCATATACTGAGTGAAGATTGTGTCTGTTATCTGTAGATAGCTAGGAGACAAGATTAGCCTGTGTCTCTGCAAGATACACACACACACACACACACACACACACACACGCATGCACGCAACAATACTACAAAAGATTGCCTCCATTTTACAGGTGAGAACATGAGTACTCTTAAGGTTAATGCCATACATATAATGAAGTAACTGAGCTAGAAATTGAGCCAAAGTCTCTTAATGCTAAGGCTTGTGCTTTCTTCATTCTTTCCTTAGAATAACTTTCCAGAAGTTTTATTTTATTTTTTATTGGTACCAAGGATCAAATGCAACCTTGTGCTTGTCAAGCAGGTCCTTAATGCCACTGAGTTAAATCCCCAGCCTCCAGAAGTTTTAGATACTGCTAAAGAAAAAGATGAGTGTTGTCAGTTAGTAACTATGTATTTTTATTTTAGTATCTAGGTACCAGGTAAACTCTTCCAGCTGGAAATGTAAAGCTGGAATGACAACTTAAACTGTGAAACACAGATTAATTTGGTATTAATGTCTGTCTAGGTCATTTGATTGGGTCTGGTATTTTACACAGAAGTTGTAGTGAATTTATTCTGTGTGACTGTTCATACCCAGCATAAAGTTTTACATGTATGTGAAGCCTATAAGACAGGGTTTTAATTCTATAGGAATTATCTTCTTTTGATTTTATTCTGTTTTGAAGGAGGCAAAAGTGAATGTATTGTTCCAGTTTCTTCCAGCTACTGTTTTTTCTTCTGTTCCTTTCTAAGGCCAATGTGAAATTTATGGAAATTTCACCAGAAGGCTTCTTCACTTGCTGCATACATTGTTCTAGGCAGGGAAGATTAATAGAACATGTGGAAGCCTGAGCTCAACCTGTCAGAAAAGGCCTTCTTACCAGGTGTGCTGGCACATCCCTGTGATCCCAGCACTTGGAGACTGAGGCAGAGGGTCAAATGAGTTTGAAATCAGCCTGGCCGCCACAGTAAGACCCTGTCTGTAACCAAAAGAAAAGGCCTCTTGTGGACAGGGAGCACATTTTCCAAGGATGTTTCATATTGGATTCTAGTATCTGCTCCGTGTTAGCTGTATCTCTGGAAACCAAGGGGATGGCAGTACACATGGGGTCTCATTACCAGGGACAATATGGTTAGGGAGGCCTTTTCTTTGTTATCCTGAAGCCTGCTCTCCTTTCTATCTGGCTTCATTTCTGGTTCTTCAGTTTCCTTCAGCTCATCAACTGTCTTGCAGCAGCTGGGAATGTCAGTTTATGATGGGAAATTCTCTTGGTGTGAAACTTGAAGTAATTTATAAACTGAGAATCTTAACAGTTTTAAGTTTCTCATACATAAATAAAATATGCTCAGCAAAAAATCATTGGTGAAAAAAAATCATTGGTAATCTTAGAACTTGCTACTATTTTACAACTGGAGAGGTACCCACTTGATAATATCTCTCCTTAACTATAGTGCCCTTGGGAAGGGCCTTTTCTCATCACTTTCCCCTCCTGCTCACACCTTTGTTGGCTTTTTTCTTACTAGCATATCAATATAAACTGCAAATCTGTATGTTACACAGCTAAAAAACAGGTATTGTTTATTGAAACTTGTTTATGTTTAACACTATTGTAAACTCCTTTGTGTCCATGGGTGTGATGCTGGGGATTGAACCCACAGTCTGGACACCAAGCTACCCAACCTCTACTTTTTGTCATTGTTGTTGTTGTGTTGTTGTTTTTCATCTTTTCCTTTTCCTCCTCTTGTCTTTTTGTTTGTTTGTTTGTTTTTGGTGTCAGGAATCTTAACTCAAGACCTTTTACTTGTCAGGCCATAAGCAACTCAATGATATGGCAAGTGCTTAGCATGAGTGAGGTTCTGGGTTGCGTCCCCAGCACCCTCAATCAATCAGTGCAGGATAACCAATGGTTTAAACCATATCCCTCTGCCTGTCTTTTTGAGACAGGGTTTCACTATGCAGTTCAGGCTGGCCTTGAGCTCACTGTGTAGCCCAAAATGGCTTGAACTCAACAGGGATCCTCCTGCCTAGCCTCAAGAGTGCTGGGATTACAGGTGTGTGCTACCACGCCTGGCTGGTATTTTTTTTTTTTTTTGCTGAGACATCTCACTGTATATAGTTCAGACTGCCTTAAACTCGCAACAATCTTCCTGCCTCAGCCTCTCTAGTGCTAGGATTGCAGGCATGTGCCACTGGTTAAAGTTTTACATTTTATTTTGAGACAGAGTCTCACTGAATTAGCCAGACTGGGCTCAAACTTTTAGTCTTCCTGTCTCAGCCTCCTAGAGGGCGAGGATCAAAGGTGTGCACCACCGTGCTTGGTTTAAACTCCTTTACCTTCCTTTAGCACATAGTCCTATGTGCTAAGTGCTAGTATTTATCTTACTTTACAGAAAAATATTAAATATTTGTTTGAACATTGGTTTAAACCATTGGTTATCCTGCACTGATTGACTGAGGATGCTGGGAACCCAGAACCTCACTCAGCTAAGCACTTGCCATATCATTGAGTTGTTTGTCCTTCTGTTTGGTGTTTTGAAGATCAAACCTACAGTTCCACGTATGTGGAGGATCAAACCTGGTAGTAAAGCTGCATCTACAGCTTCCTAATGTCCTGCTTTTAACAGAAGGTTCTTGCCTGGCATGGTTGCACAGACCTGAAATCCCAACGTGATGGGCAGCTTAATGACTTCGAGAGACCCTGCCTTAAAATGTAGAAAGGCACTGTAGTTGAACCTCTGGCACTGAGGTTCAACTGCCCCCAAATAATAAATAAATAAATATTCTAAAATGTGCAAAGGTTCAACTGCCCCCAAATAATAAATAAATAAATATTCTAAAAAGGAGGTTTTTAATACTCTCACTGACCTCTCACTTTCACTCTTGTTTTTTCTACCTAGTTAGCAATAACTTTAGGGCATTTAAGGGTAAAATAATAAACAATTTAGCTTTTGAATTGTATTGTCTATATGTTTATTTATTTATGTATATATGTGTTTTTTAATATATATATATATATATATATATATATATATATATATATATATTTTTTTTTATGAGATAGGGTCATACTATGTAGTTCAAAGTGGCCTTGAACTCCCTTTGTAGCCCAGGCTGACTTTAAACTGTTAGTAAAGAGTTAGTCAGCCTCTTGAGTACTGGGATTATAGGTGCGCACCAGCACACCTGGCCATATTTACTTCTTTAAAATACGAGGGTAACATTCAAGGGGCTTTCATTGTCCCCTTTCCCTGTGATACTTCCACTGAAATAAGTCATCTCATGTCTGAACAGATTGAAATTGTGAGTTTTTAAACTGTTTGCAGTGGTGGTGATTTGTGTAAGTTTGGGCAAAATCTGCTTGTCATATAAACCCTGCATATTGCTCTACAAATAGGAGGCACACAATTTGATTTGGACTTTTGATATTTCACCCATTCATTCATTTATTCAGCAGATACCAAGTAAGAATTCCCACATTCTAAAGTAGGTAATAATAAAAAGGAAAAAAAGGGAGGCTTGGGATTTAGCTCAGCAGTGTAGATCGTGAGTATAATCCCCTGTACCAAAAAAAAAAAAAAAAGGAAAAAAAGGAAAAAAAAAAGGTAGGTAATAAAGCACATTCTCTTTAGGGATTCTAGAGTGGGCAAATCAAATTAAACAGATGGTTTTCTCCAGTGAGAATTCTTTCATGAAAGAATAGAGGCACGAGCTAGACACTATGAGCATATGGAACAAAACAGGACTCAGAGCCCTCTTGTTTCTGGAGCCTGAACCGGTTCTGACAGTGAGGTCGGAGTCCTCCTAGCACAGTAGAAGCTGTACAGTGGCACAGCAGCATTGCAAGTGCATGGAATGTTTGTGGGATAGCACGCATTGGGCAGTGTCTGGCCTAGAAACTGTTTGGGAAACAGAGATCTGAGAAGCGTTTTGAGATGAGATTAGGGACAGGAATATACATTCCTCAAGGCTCCTGATGTCTCGTGTACCTACCTGCCTCAATAGCAGAGGACCATAGAAATATGTGGAATAAGTGGACTGAAGCCTGATATTTTTATCTCATTTTAGTTGGATGGTTTCCTTTTTTGTGCGGAGGCCATAGGAGGATTAATACCACATGCAAAGGAACACAAGGCTGGAATTTCTAAATTGTACTTCTTGGAAGATTTTTCATGCAAAGCATTTTAATGCTTTGAGTTCACATAAATTGGATTACTAGCTTCAGTTCCCCCACTCAAACACTTACCCATGGTACTTGGAATCTCTCCTGGGCCTTGCACATACTGGGCCAGAGTGCAACCAGTGAGCTACACACCCAGCCCAGCATTTTTCATGCTGCTGGTTTGCTTTCTAACTTTTGGAAATTAATCAAGGAGCATCATGATTTCTTGAGGTAAACATGTACTAAGAAACCTTCCCAAACTTTAGTAGAATATGGTTTTGAGATGGTTTTGCAAGTCTGTATTATACAACCATTATTTTTTTCTAGGTAAGAAAACAGATTTGTAACTTCTCAATCTTCAGCTTGCGTGAGGAAGGAATGTCATCAGTCACTGTAATTGTAGAATTAATGACTTTCATAAAAAAAAAAGAATTATTGACTTTCATTGTAGTGTTAATTTATTAGAATTGTTTCCTGGAGATCATAACAAAGAACAGTTGGTCAATCTGGAAATTAGTGTTGCCTTGGTAACTGATAAGAAAAAATGTGAAAAACCAGTTATGAAACATACAAAAAACCAGAGGCCCTGAACTGGTTAAGCCTAAACTGAGTTTTAGGCTCAAGGCAAAAACACAAACATCTGCAGGTACATCTTCTGGGACCACTGACCTAGAGATAGTGCCAAAGCCCTCTGAAACTTGACAAGTCTGGTAGGAGTCTTAGAAACCACCTTCTGACCAGATACACAGAAATCCATGTACTTTTGTTACACCTAAACAGAATGAACTAGAACCTCATTCAATGTCCTTACTTTGTAGGGTGAATTGAAGACAACTTTTATTGTGGCCAGGGTCAGATCACATAATAAATGGAGGCAGTGTAATGCATCTATTTTTCCTCCAACCAGACCTTTTTTGAGGACCAAAAGTCTGTGTCAAGCCCTATGCTGATTCTAGCGCTGCAGAAATGGACATGTCACATCCCTGGCTTCTAGAAGTTCCCAGGAGATGCATGTAAATAAAAGATTGCCATGTGGCTATCATATCTTTCACACACTTCATACCATATAGCTCTTTGTTCATGGGGACCACATTTTTTATCTACACAACATGAGCTGTGATGTCAAATATCAGTTCTTTTTTATTTTCAGCTTCATTCACCTGGTTATTGCTCTTGGCTTCTTGGCTGATTTAATGTTTTGAGGTCCACTATTTATGGCTAGAACCTCTGAGGCGAGATGCATGAGATATGAAGGGACTTGCAGTTTTAGTTACTGCCTAAGCCTTGGTTGGTTTGGTACTAGTACGGAAGGTCTATGTAGGCTAGCTAGAACTAGAACTAGTTGGCTCTAAGGAACAAGTCTGTGTTAGGTCTTCATTCTACTAGTTCAGAGTGTGAGGGCCACTTTAGCCTGAGAACCTGTTGCGACAGACTGCTACATACATCATGCCTGCCTCAGCCATCCAGGCAGTACCCTTATATGAGGCACTGGAACTCCAGGTTATAGTCACACTGTGACATGTGCTTAGCAGCAGCCTTCCGATTCCTTGAATGTATGTTTCAGACTTTTTAATTGAGACATGACGTTGAAACTATAAAACTGGAAATTACCTTAAATATGATCCTAATTTTTAAAAAATGACCCTAATTTTGTAGATGGAAAAACAGAAGCTAAGAGTAGTTATTTTGGTTACTTTCCCTTTGGTTGCTGAGACAAAATACCTGACACCCAAAATGAGGGAAGAAAAAGTTTATTTAGTGTGCAGATAAGTTAAAAGTACATACTCAGCTGACTCCAAGGCAGGCTAAGGGGCAACCATTCATGGCAGCCACAAGCAACAAGAATGAAAAGGGGAAAAGTGTGCCTCCTTCTCTCCCTTATAATGTATGCCAGCTCCCTGCCCCTGGGTGGGTGCAGCATTCACAACACCAATCACAGTGCTGGACAACAAACCAATCACAAAGGCTAGACGCAGCTGCCTCCGTGACTGCCGCAGGCTTTGGGGGAACTTTTAAACCATGACAGTGGTGAATTGTATTATTGGCCAGAATCTTAACTATTAAGTGACACAAAGAGATTGGACAATCTGGTCTTCTGGCCCCAGGTTGAATGAAGTATTTTCCCCATCAACAAAAGTTCAAAGATCTCAGTGAATTGAAAGGGTGTATATGCATGTTTTGGGAGAGGAAACTAATTTTTAGGTGAATGGGTTGAGGCTTCCCAGAATTTTCTTGTTCGTAAAATCATTATTTAACAACTATAAGCAAATCATTTTAGTTTATGTATTTTTAAAAACTAAGCCAAACCTTTTCTGGTTTTGGAGACAGAGTCTCACATGTTATACAGGTTGGTTTCAAACTCCTGAGATCAAGAAGTCTTCCTGTCTCAGCCTCTTAAGTAGCCGGAATTAGAAATACACACCACTGCCTTTTCTTGATGTCAGAAAAAGACATTCCTTGTTTTCTCTTTTTTGTACCAGGAATCGAACTCAGGGCCTTGTACTTGACAAGCAGGTCCTGTGCTGCTGAACTGCATCCCTGGCCCCATCCTTGGATTCTCAATAGACTATTTTTACAATACTCTGTAGTAGTACAAGATAGCAACTTAGAGGCTAGACAACAAAAACCAGCTTCATTCAGTTTGGCCTGTCCTTACAATGTAGCTTGTTTCATGGATCGGTCAGTTCTGAATGTACTTTTATAAGCTCAAAAGTGAGGACAGCAAAGGACCATCTGTACTATGTGGGAGTAGTGTGTGTGGTGGGTGTGAAAAAACGCTAAGCTACAGACTATCAAAGTCCTTAAGGTTCAGAAGTCAAAGGAAGATGAACTGTCCTCCGTTTGCTCACGTGGTCCTTAAGTGATTGGGAGGCTGGGAGGCCAAGGGGACCCAGTTTATGCAGGAGGCTGAGCGGGAGCACGGATAAGAGTAGAAGCACAAAGGGATGTTTTATGATTGGATCAGTGTTTTGTAGTTGGAATGTGTGTGTCCAAAGCCCTGGGGGTGTCTTTAAAGAGCCCTTTAGTAAGCTCTTCTGCAGGCAGAGCTGCTAGCAGCACTCTCTCGAGGCTTTGCAGACCCCCTCGAGTCAGTTTTCAAGGGAATTTGATAAGTTGCTATGACAGCAAACCCACTCTTGCTCTGAAAAATGATATGCCTGCAATTTGAATATTAGATAAAGCTTTTTTCTTTTTTAAGTGAAATTCTGAACAATTTCCTGGAGTCATTATTCTTCAGGGGTTATAGCTGGGGGTTGGCAAATGAATCTTGATTATTTTTAAAACAGTTTTTTGAGTGGGTGAATGTGGAAGGCTAGGCATAGTATCACAGAAGGGAATGTGTGGGCACACATGTATCTATATCAGTGAAAGCCAAAATAATTACTATCCTCAGTGCCCAGATTGACACTGTACTGTATTTTAAATTAAAGGTCTGAACAGAGAGCTAGTTAACAGCAAATCATAGTTTCAGATGAACCGTGGCGTTTGGTTGTGTGGGAAGCAGCACTTTCCTTTCTTTCTCTTCCATTCATTCTTCCGTTCTTTCTTCCTCACCTGGTAAATGGATTTAGCACCCAGCTGCTTGAGAAGGAGATACTGGGGAAAGGCAAGTTACATCCTGTGTGCTGGGGACCCGTGATGTCAGCGCAAGCTCTCTGTGATTGTAGGTGGTGTTACAGCACCAGAGCGAGGGGGGAGCGCAGTGGAAGAGGCGATGTCGCTCTCCGACAAGCAGTCAGCCTCTCTCGCTGCTGTGCTCGGCCAGCTCCATCAGGGCACGCCTGCAGAGTGCTGGATGGACCCCCTAAAAGAAATCAGACAAGAGGGATTCGAATGGCAGAGGACTGAGGGTAAACTGAATGAAATCGGGCTGAATGTCAGCATGGATGGGCAGCTGAAAGACGGGCTTGTGAAGACCGCCAGCTTCCTGGAGCAGAATAAGCTCTGCTGTTTTGAGGGGAAACAAGACAAAGCACTCAGCATTGAAGGGCAGGACAAGGAGTATCAAGCAACCTCAGGTCACCTTGAGAGCAGGTATGTGATTTCAGAAAGCTGCTGTCCCTTGGAGAGGAACTTGGAACATCAGAAGACAGCCGGGTTCCATCCAAGACTCACAGAGGGGATAGACAGAAACAAAGCCACCACAGACCTGGGAAACGTGGCAGGGAAGAATGGACTGGAGCCCCAGAACCAGCTGGATCTGGATTGTCCTGGGGTTGCCCAAGTCCCCGCCCAGTTTGGTAAGGAGCCGGAGACCAGTGTTTGGAACCCCAACTTTCATCCAGTAGCTGGGGGCCCTCAGGGCTCAAGGGAAGGGAGTCCAGGGAAGGAGCGAAATGGCCTCACCCTTGGCTGCCCGCTCATCGGGGTGATAAATGACAGCACTAGGCAGCTCAAGTGTGAGCCCCCACTCCTGGTGGCTGTCGCCCACCCCACCCCCACCAGTGAGCGCTCCCCCAGTGCCATTCCGCCCATCACTATGGTGGAGTTCACCCCGGAGTATGTGAGTGATGCCTCTGCCAGTGGAGACCAGGATATGAAGCTGGCGAAACTGAGTTCTGAGGAGGGGGCCATGCCTGACCAGGCACCCCAGCAGAAGAAGGCAGTGCGCCGGGCTCTGTCTGAGTGCTCACACCTCTCAGTTCCCCCCACCGTGAACCTGGCTGATAAGTACCCTGAGCGCCCTGCTCTAGGGGAGGCACCTTCTGGCCTGCTGCCACCCCCCACTAGCCTCACCCCCAGCCCCATGCCCAGGAAGTTGGGGGGCCCTGCTATGAGACGCTCCATGACAGTGGCTGAGGAACAGAAGGCTAGCTGTGAGCTGAGTCCCAGGGAGTTGCCTGCGCTTTCTACTAAGGAGGCACCTCCTTTCCTTTGCGAGGAAGTGCTGACTCGGGGGGCAGAGGAACTGACCCACTTCGGGAAGAAGGAACCCAGTGCCAGGTTCTACCCCCACAGTACACTGGAGCAGATTCCTGAAGGAGGCAGCCAGGGAAAAGGACAGGAAGACATTCCTGGAGAAACCAGAGTTGATCTGTGCTCTCTGGTCTGCCAGAGGGGCGAGAAGCAGCCAGGACCAAGCAAGAAAGCAATTGAGGTCAGTGCACCCCAGAGCACTCCATTGCTGCTGCGTGAGGAGACCCCACGTGATGGTATGTTTCTAAATTTTGCTTCCTTTGGGAACAAGCAGACAGCAAGGAAGGACCCAAAGTGGTAGATCACCAGAGGTGCTAGGCAGCCAGCACGGTGGAGTCCTGCCTACGTTCCCTGGGAAAGCTGAATCCCTGAATCCCTCTTCTGGGAGCAGGCAAAGAAGAACAAAGTGCATCAGGCCTGACAAGCCCACACCCACGCCCGCCAAGTAACAGACAGGAGTGAGGGGCCAACCGGCTGGCAGCGGATGGGTGAGAGCAGAGGTGGAGGGATAAAATTTAGAGCCCCTTCTTTAACCTCATGGCATCCTGCTTCCCCCCCCCCATCCCAACCCCTCAGTGCCAGTTGGTTTGAACAAGATCATCCTGAGCTGTACAGCATCCAATCACACCTGATTGATGGTCCTGCTTGGAGAGCTGTCATTCTGAGGATGCACAATGAGTTTATCAGCGCTCCTGCCTCTCATTAAGTTGCAATCCGGGTGGAAGCTCTGTTCTCGTTCAGCTTTTGAGAACATTTTACTTTTGTTTAGGCTGAAAAAGAGCCTTTTAGAGCTAGCTATTTAATATTCTTTTCCTGTTCTTCATGTTTGACCCATTCTTTCTGCTAGTTTTCTGTTTCTGTATGTGTTTTGGGAGGGTTTGCAGGAGAGGGAGAAGAAAGGGAACCCAGAAGCCTAATAAACCGCAGCGGCTGTGGTCTTTGTGTTGCAGCCCCCACCCCCACCGCTCGGCTCTCATTGTTGGTGGGCTCAGAAAGCCGGTTTTCTCTGAGTCCACTTGGTGCATAAAGGACTGAGCTTCACAGCTTGTTAATGGTAATTTAAAAGATGTTTTCTTAGTGAAAACTAGGCTCTTTCCTGGGGACTATTCTTTCTCTGTTCTTTTCCATACAGTTTGATGAAATTTCTTGTTCTTTCTGTCTCTGAAAATAAGAAATGTACTTTTCTAGGGTAGTGGTAAGTGGAACAGGGCAGTCTGTCTCTCTTTCATGAAAATAGGCAGGGTTTTGAGAGCTCCAGATCTAAGAACTCAGGTTCCTATGGTGTCCTGGGCTTCCAGCCATATGAGAACTGTAAGCTCCTGGGAACGAATTCTGTCACCTTTATTTGATCCTCAGCTGCCCGCCTCAGTACTGTGTACCATCTGGATGGCAAAAAGTGAGGCGGGCATGAAGGCAGAGGCAGGGGGATTGAGAGTTGGAGCCCACCCTGGGCTACCAGTGAGTTCAAAGCCACCCTAGATTGTGTGGCCCTTCCTCAATAAACAAACAATGGTAATGAGTGATGACTTTTGTGTCAGAACTGGTTCTTCCTAGTTTACACTAACAGCAGTTCATACTAATGAGAAAAATTTGCAGATGACTGAAAAATCCACTGACCCACTCACTGTGCCCAGTTCACCACTGCTATCTAGGCCCTGGAAATTCTCCTTGTGCTTGAGCAATTTAGCATCTAGTTGAGGTTGAGTCTGAGGGAATTGAGAATCATAAAAGATTTGGGTTTGTGTTTTGTTTTGTTTTGTTGTGTTTTGAGACAGTGTCTCACTATATAGCCCCAGCTGGCCTCAAACTCAGAGCAGTCCTCCTGGTTCAGCCTTCCAAGTGCTGGGATTATGGGCATGTGCCACCATGCCTGACATGAAAAGTTTTTAGAGGTGGTGGCAGTTGAGTTGGTCTTTAGAAAAGTAGGAGCCTAACCAGGCAGAAGCAAAGCTTTCTGGGCAAAGGAACTAACGAAAGCATAGATAGCAGATAAAGCAGTAGCGCATGGCTGAAATCCCAGTATCCTGAAGACTGAGGCATGAGGAACTCTGCAAGTTCAAAGCCAGCCTGAACTACATAGTATGACACTGAGCTCTGGTCCTGGCTACTCAGGAGGCTAAAGCAGGATAACAAATGCAAGACTTGAGGGAAACTCTGTCTCAAAATAAAAAAGGCTGCAATGTAGCTCAGTAGTAGAACCACCCCTGTGTTCAGTCCTGATTTCGGGGGTGGGGAGGATAAATATCAGTGAACTTTAGGATACATGAATAAAATTTATGAAGTCTCAATAACCAAGAATTAGGCTCCCAAAAAAAGATTCTCAGGGAATGTGATATTGAACAACTATGCAAAAGACATAATAACTGAAACAGGTGGCATATGCCCATAATCTCAGTACTCAGGAGTCTGAGGCAGGAGGATTGCCATGAGTTTGAGGCCAGCCTGGACTGCATGGTGAAATTCTGTCTCAAAAACAGGAAAGAAAAAAATAATAACTGAAAATTGCCAAAGGACATTAACATACAGGTTCAAGAGGTTGAACCCATCCCAATAGTATAAATGCAAATAAATTCATGCTAAGGCATCTCACAAACTTTTAGTAAAAATATTTTTAAAGGAAACAAAAAGATAAAAGTCTTTTTTGTTTTTTTGGTACCAGGAATTGAACTCTCAGGACTTCATGCTTGCCAGGCAGGCTGTGCCACTGAGCCATATCCCTGGCCCTGATAAAAGTCTTAAAAACACCAGAGGAAGTGGCACAGTGCTTTTCAAGTGCAAAAAGAACTGTCAACTTCTGTGTCTGGTAAAACTATCTGGGAATGAAAGGAAAATAAAGATTATTAGATAAAGGAAAACAGAGTATTTTTGTTGCTAGTACACATGCCCTAGAGAATGGCTGCAGGATGCTCTCCAGAAAGACAAGATAACTGGAGGAAGCTGGGAATTTCAGAAGTGAAAGAATAGAAATGGAGTGGGTAAAAAATAGGAGGAACTATAATAGACCTCCTTTATCAGCAGTTTCTAAAGCCTATTTGATGACTGAAGTACACATTACACTATGTGCTGTTGCAGTATTCAATGTATGGAGAAGAAATGTTTAAGATACTTTCTTTTTTTTATTTAAAGAGAAAAAATATATAAAGAGTAGAGATAATACAGAATTTCAAAAAAAAAAAGATAAACAGTAAGAAATCACTAGTTGATAAATTACATATTGTCCTCTTAGAAATAGTTGTTCAACTTACAAAATTAAAGCATACAAAGTAGATATTCAAACAGTGAGACTGTAAACAGCTATGCATGCATGAGTCTCTACATGTATTTCTATCTTTCTGTATTAGAGCTAAAAACAAAACATAGTGAGACAAAACAAACCAAATTCCTGTAAAAGCACGAAACCAAAAAGTCGTATAAAACCACAGTACAAAGTGATTTACAATGGTTACTGTGTTGTCTCTTATTATCTTCAATAGAATTGTATCATCAGGCATAATTGAGTACAGCAGTATAATTGAATATAGCAGTATATAACAATATTAGTAAAAATAAAACATTGTAGACAGTATCATACTTTAAAGGCCGGTAATCAAACCAGAGTGGATATTCTAGTGGATCTTGTCATCTTCAGTGTAGTTGCCTATACTCTCAGACTTGATACTTTCAATCATAACAGCTTTGACTAAAATCTAATAATACAAAACAGCAATCTAACAAACCAGATTCGATTACCATCAGTCATGGTAAAACAGTGTAGGTTATACAGAGTTTTAAATTAAGTTAATGGGAAATTAAAGATGATTACCGTACTATATCCTGCTATTTTCGTAATAACTGTCTGTACTCTCAAATCTAGTACAAGTAGACAGAGTGGAACAGAATATAATACATTTAAGCAGAGTGGTGTGAGTAATGTGGATTTAAATCCTGGTATACAATTAACAGTATAGTGTGTCAAGGCCATCTGTGTTAGAGATTATAGCCATAATTCTCTGACTAATTTCTGCTATGCTCTTTTTTTGCCTTTGTTTGTCTACTTTTTCCTTCATTCTACTGCCTGCCCTGTTCATTGATGCCTTTCTGCCACTGTTCCTAAAATCCTGGTATTTTTTTTTCTCTAGAATGTCCTTCAGTAATTCTATGTAGGGTTGGATTGGTGGTCACAAATTCCCCCAGTTCCTCTTTGTCATGGAAGCATCTTGTTTTTCCATTAATTTCTAGTGACAGTTTTGCAGGGTACATCAATCTGGGCTGGAGGTTGTTTTCTTTCAAGGCTTGGAATATTTCACTCCAAGCTCTTCTTAATCTGATGGTCTGTGTTGAGAAGTCTACCGTGAACTTGATGGACTTTCTTTTATAGGTAATCTTTTTCTTTTCTCTGATGGCTTTTAATATTCTGTTTTTATATTGAATTTCTGGTATCTTGAGTATTATATGTCTAGGTATAACTCTCTTTTGGTTGTAGCTAGCTGGAATTCTGTATGTCTCACATAACTGAATGTCATTTTCTTTTCCCATGCTTGGGAAGTTTTCCTTTGTAATTCGCCTGTTTATATTCCTGCTTCTTTGTTCACATTTCTTATTCTTAAATTATAGATTCTCTTGTTTTCTAGCCTTTGTATTGTTACTGCCTGTTTTCTTGTTATTTTTAAGAGATCTTTTCTTTCACGATCACACATTGCAAACTTGTCTTCAAGTTTTGATAGTCTATCCTTAGTTTCTTTTAAGCAGTTTTGCCAGCTTTCAATGGAGTTTTTAATTTCCTGGTAATCTCTTTGAATCTGCTTCATGTATTCTAGATTTCTTTATATTCTTTATTGAATGTTTCTCTCCTTTTTTTGTGTTCCTCCCTTCTTCCATGTGTGTCTTCCTGAGTGATTCTTAGCATTTCTTTTATTAATCTACTTATATCTTGCTTTACTGGATTTAATATTTCAGTTTTGAACTTGTCTACAAAGTCCCAAAGATATCTCTTAATGTCCATTGAAGCCATGTCTGATGTTGCATGTTTTCTGCCCTCAGTCTCTTTTGTTTTTCCCTCTCCTGGATCAGTGTTCTCAGGGTTTTGGGTTGGGGGCTTTTTCTTGTTTTTCTCTCTTGTCATGGTTTTGATTTCTTCCATACAGGTGTATAGTGGAGGTCTCAGTCCTTTTCCTTGTTGGTTATGGTTCTTCTGAAGCACGCTGGTGAGGGATTTCTGCCCTCTCCTGTTTGCCCTTGTCACTGAGGTGTAAGCAGGGCCTGTGTATGCTGGCCCCTCCCCACTGGGTCAGTCAAACTTCAGGGGCCTTCACCAGGTTATTGTGTACAAGGCATAGCAAATCAGTTTGGGATGACTTATTGGGTCCCAGCCATGGGCGTGACCCAGGCCAAGCAAATCTCACGAATCTGCTCTGGGGAGGGAGCAGCCAACTGAAGTCACTGTTGTTCCTAGTTCAGGCTCCTTCTACCAGATTCCAATATGTCGCCCATTTGGTCACACCCTTCCTGTGGGGGGGGTCTTATTCCCAGTACTGACTGTGCGTTAATGAAGGTCCCATCACTTGCTCCGTTCTCTGTTGGGCTCACCAACTCCCAACTTCAGCACAGCTGTGGCTCCTCTAAGTGGCAGTGGGAACGAGTCCGGGCGGCTCTGCAGGTTGCGGTGGGTCGAGGCTGGCGCAAGTTCATGCGACCTGGTGGGTTGCTATGGAAAGCAGTGTCCAGTAATTTTAGCTGTTCCAGTTGTAGCCCCAAGACTGTGTGTTGGATGAGCTTTTTTTGTTTTAATTTCTTCCTGTGTCAAGAGGATCTATTTCCCTCTGTCTGGATCTCTTCAGGATGTTTTATTCTGGCATATGAGTTGTTTCCCCCTGGGACGCTCTGTATTTTGTTGCCCACTGATTGTCCATTTTTAGCTCCTCAATACTTTCTTTTTATAATGCAGAAGGTTAAGGATCCTAAATGGAAGTGAGCTTTCAGCAGTTAGGCTGTGTGTACACTGTATGTAATAACAAAGGAGCCACTACAAAAAGTATCCAAAGCAGTGTGCTCAGCATCAGTAGCTGGGTACAGTAGTACACATCTGTAATCCCAGCACTGGAGAGGCTGAGGCAGAATTGATGGTAGTTTGAGGCCAGCTTGGGCTGCATAATAATTTCAAAGCCAACCTGAACTGTATAGCAAGATCCTGTCTCAAAAAAAAAATAAAACAAAACCAGAAGAAATGAAAGGATACATTAAGCCAGACTCAGTAGTACATGGTTATAATTCCAGTTACTTGAGAGGCTGAGGCTGAAGAGTACAAATTTGAGCCTCTCCTCAGCAATTTAAGGAGACCCAGTCTCAAAAGATAAAGCTGCGGATTTAGCTCAGCGGCATAAGCACCTGACTGGCAAGCTTGAGGTCATGAGTTCAGTCCCTCATACCATTAAAAAAAAAGAAAAATAGGGTCAGGGGTGTAGCTAAGTGTGAGAACTCTTGCAGAGCATCTGCAGAGCACTAGGTTTGATCTCCAGTGTTTAAAAAAAATAAGTCTGGTGTGGTGTTGCATGCCTGTAATCGCAGCACTCAGGAGACTGAGGCAGAAGGATCCCATGTGCTGATGCCAGCCTAAGCTACATAAGTAAGTTCAAGGCCAGGCTGAACTACATAGTGAGACCCTGACTCAGCAACAGTAACAGCAAAAATCTAAAAAGATAAAAAGGCATAGAAATTCTGTCCCCTTGTAATAGTGCATGCTTATAATCCCAGCACTTGGGAGGCTGAGGCAGGAGAATTCTGTTTTGGTTTTTTGAAACACATTCTGGCTGTGTGGTTCAGCTGACCTTGAACTCAAGCAATTCTTCTGCCTCAGCCTCCCAAGTGCTGAGATTTTTTAATGCATGCCACCACGCCCAACTGAAAACTGTTTTAGCCAGGCTGAGCAATTTAGCATGACTTTGTCTCAAAAATAAAAAGGAGGATGAGGGTATAGTGATAAAGCATTTGTTTAGCATAAAGGCCTATGTTCAATATACCCCACCACCACCACAGAAAGAAAGGAAAAAGAGTCAAGGAGGGAGGAAGGAAGAAAGAACGGAAGAAAAGAGAGTAAAAGAATATCCTTAAAAAGAATCTTTAGTCCATATTGCTTTACTGGAAAATTTACTATGCACTTAACAAATAACACCAATATTAAAGAAGGAACACTTCCTAACTATAAGGCCAATATTTTTGTACCAGAAGCAGAGAAAGACAATATTTTAAAAATATAAAACTGGTTAACTGTTACTTGGAAAAATTAATACTGGTTAACTGTTAAAAAGTTACATGGAAGAATTGTAACCAAAAATGTTACCAAATCATACCAAGCAAGCAATATATGAAAAAAATTATACATAGCACAGCCAAGTGAGATGGATTGCAAATATACAAGATTGATTCAGTAATGAAAATAACAGGAATAACCCACCATATGTGCAGTGTAAAAAAGGAAAATCATAAACACAAAAAGCAGTCAACAGAATGTAGCACTCATTCATGAGAAAATGCTCATTAAACTACAAATAGAGCAACAACTCACTTGACACCCACAAGAAACCCATGCCAGCCAGGCCGGGTGGGGAGGAGCGTGGCACAGAGGTGGGGGCGTCTGAGCCCATGTGTTCAGAGCCAGTCTGGGGGCAGAGCAAGACCTTGGCTTGTCCAAGGCCTGGCCCCACACTTTACATCGTGCTTCATAACGAGAAGTTCCGTGCTTCCCTCAGGACCGGGAATGAGGTAGGGAGGCCTTTCTCACCGCTGTCACCCGGTGAGGTCCTGCAAGTTACTTCAGAGACATAGATGCCAAAGACTGAAGGTTTGGGAAGGGATGGGTAATGGGATTGAGCACTTTTTTGATGGAAGAATTGTTCTTTGGTGCTAGAGGTGACAGGAAACAACATGTAAAATTGAACATGAAAGAGTGTAAGGCTGGAAAAATTGAATAAGCTCTAAAGATCGTGCCAATTTCAGTTGTCAGGTTCGATGTTTGCTCTGGTTTCACAGGGTGGCAGTGGGGGAGATGAGGTGATGGGTACACAGGGCCTTCCTCTTTGGAACTTCCTGAGAATCTCTTACATTTCTCTCTAAACAAAAAGTTTCAAACCTCCTAACTTGTTGAATTTGGTATCCCATTCTTCCCTCCACCTAAAAAAAGAAAAAAAATTAAGTTACCAGTTTGTCTGTACAGTACTATTTTCAGTAGTATATTTCTCCCAACCCCTTTTTAGACAAATGGTCTCCTGTTATGTATGTGTACTGTTGTCTGCCCTTTTGATCTATTTTTCACTTGATAAGGATCATTTTGTATCAGTCATAAAAAGAATCTTTTCGTGCTTTATTTTTTCAGAACAAGACATACTGATATACCTGGGTTGTCTGTGGTGCTGACGATTGAACTCAGACCCAGCCCAGTTTATTTCATTGTATTCTGAATCAGACTTTTTACTGAATTTTTCCCAGCCTGGCCTTAAACTTGGAGTCTTCCTGCCCCAGGCTCTCAAATAGCGGGAATTGTGGACATATGTCACTTTGCACAATTTCATTGACATTTCTGTTTTCTGTTAATAAACTTTGAAAGGTAGTTTTAGTATTTTGCCTTTCTAGCTAACTTTTTGGGTACCAGGAATGGAACTTAGGACCTTGTGCTTGCCAGGCAGGCGCTGTGCCACTAAGTTATATCCCCAGCCCCTGACTTTCGAGATAATTAATGTGGTGTACAACCTTCCATATTGGCCATTGTGTGAAATATGCCTCTAAAATGAACTTCTAGAAGTTGGATTGCTGGATTGAAATTTTTCTGCAATGCAGTTTTCAGAGCCACATACCAGACTGCACTGTCAGTGGGGCCAGTTCACCAGTATTGCCAGTAGTGTACTCCCCTACCTCAGCTTCGCCCAGTACTTGCTTTAAAATTTAGGACATTTGATAATTTGTTTGATTAGAAAGAGCTTTGTTTTGTTTTACTTTGCAACAAAGTCCCAGAGTGCTAGGATTATAGGCATATACCATCAAGCCTGGCTAAAAATAGCATTTCAGGCCCTGCGCAACACGTCAGTGGAAAGGACCTACTTTACTTGCTCTTTGTTTTGGTGCCATTATTTAAGGTGGGGCAAAAATCTTGTCTAGCTGGGCTGGTTTGAGGGGAGCCCTGCAGCCATCTACAACTGCTACCTGGTAGGTGTAAGAGACAGTGACATGGTGTCCCATGCCCAGGGGATAAACACAGAGCTGCTGAGACATTGTACCTAAGGAGCCCAGGGAGAGAGAAATGTCAACCCCCGGGTTAATTTTTGGGAAGGAAGGCTGTGCATAGGCCATATTTTCTAGACTCTTATCTTAATAACTGAGCTTTTTTGGAAGGTGTTACCCAAATGAAAGAATGTTTCTATGCAAAAAAAAAAAGACATTTCAACATAATTTTAATTTTCTTTTCTCTGATACCCAAGATTAGACATCTTTTTCATATTTTCAAAAGACATTTATTTCCTATAAATTATGTCCATATTCATTTGTTCATTTTTTTCTCATTAGAGTCACTGGTTTGTAGGAATTTATATTATAAATTATAATGAAGCTCAAAATTTTTTTCTGTTTAGCATTTGCCTTTTTCTTTTTTAGCTACACTTTTTTGGCTCTAGATTTTGAACCTTTTGTCCATTTCCTACCTAGTTCTAAACACCATAGTGTTTAGTCCACAACCCTGTTGAAGTCTGCAGCAGCCCCTGTGCCAGGAGCAGGCGGTACTGCCTTGCTGCAAATCTGGGTCACTGCTAGAACTGGAGCCGGCTAACCTTGCATCCTCCATGAGGTGGTGCTTTACAGGGAGGGAAGTAAAGTGAGGACTGTGGATGCTGTTCTGGCTATTACCCCATCTCTCCAAAGCCTTTATTCCAAGAGACAGACTCCGATTAAAGAGGTTTTTGTCCCTGGGTGTGCTGCTTGGGTGGCAGTACCTCTTCACTGGGAAGGGAATCCAAACTTTTAAGTGCCATTTCCTTCCTCTGATGATCTGCACAAAGCCCTCTTAGACTTATTCTCCACGGGGACAGCTCCCTGAATCTTTGGATTTTAAATGGGCCTCAGTCACAGCGAGCCTCATTTGGGAGTCTTGTCCATCCATCCTGCAGCAGTGCAAACCTGTGCAGTTGTTTTCAGAATGAAGTGGGAGTTAGTGCTCCGTGTGCTGTGCGTAGCTTTTTCAAAATGGATGTAAAAAATATTTGCTCTGAATAATTCCCAGTTTCCACCCCCTCAGGAATAGCCAGGCCAGAAGAAGGAAAGGAGGCTGTGAGTGTGACCAGAAATGACATCTCTACCCCACCCAGCAAGGAACTCCCACCGAGCCCAGAGAAGAGAAGCAAGGTAGGCACCACAGTGCTGGTTATCTGTTCCTCCTGTAATTTACTTTGCCTCCTGCTACTATTGCTTGAATCATGAATGTGTTTTCTTTTTTCTGAGCCAGTGTAAGTCTTTCCTCAAGTGTGGATGTGTTTAGAAAATATCTTGGTGGGGTGGTGAATAAGGCCTTGCTATATAGCTCAGGTGGGCCTTGAATTCACTATGTAGCCCAGACTGGCCTCGGACTGCAGTCCTCAGCCTTCTGAGCGCTGAGATTACAGATGCGTGTGCTACTACACTCCGCAGAAAATACCTTGGCATTCCTGTTTTACCATACCAGCCTAATCCAAACTTTGTTTATTTATTTTTGGTATGGGGGATTGAACTCATGCCCTCACACTTGCCAAGCAAGCACTTTTTGTTGCCACTGAGCTTAATCTCTGGCCCCATAACCCAAACTTTAAATGTTCTGCTTTTGACCCTTTTATCTTATATATCTATTTTTAAAAATTCTGCTGAGGTTGTTTCTGCTTGCATTCCAAGAAGGACAATTGGAGTACTCTGAAGTAGGTGTTTTTGAAAAGGGAATGCAGAGTTTTAAGGTGGCCTGTAGCTTTAGACACTTTTTTTTTCCTTCCTTTTCCAGACACTTTCTTATAACTTATAATATAACCTTTATATTTTTTTTTTCCCATAGTAGGAATTGAACTCATAACCTCACATTTGCCAGGCAGTCGCTGTACCACTGAGCTATATCCCTGTTGTTTTGTTTTGTTTTGTTTTGTTTTGTTTTGTTTTGTTTTGTTTTGTTTTGAGGCTAGGTCTTGCTATCTAGGTGAGACTGGCCTTAAACTAACTGTGTAACCCAGGCTTGCCTCAAACTTTCAGCAGTCTTCCTGTCTCAGCCTCCCAAGTGCTGGGATTACAGTTGTGTACCACTATAACTAGCTACTTTCTTGTACTTTTTTTTGAAGTTCAGATGCTACATGTCAGGATATAGTGATATTGCCACATCAGGATATAGGTAGTAGAGCTCAGTGTGGTTGTGTATGCCTATAGTCCCAGTATTCTGGGAGTCTGAGACTGAAGGATCATAGATTCAAACCCAGGCTGGGCAACTTAACAGGTCAGCAAGACCCTGTCTCAAAAAAATTAAAAGGGCTAGAGATACACCCTTGGATTTATTCCCCAGTATTACAAATGAGTGACTAATGAACAGACAACCTGGGTACCGTGGTATGTGCCCGTGATCCCAGCTAGCAGGAAGCTGAGGTAGAAAAATTGTAAATGCAAGGCCCACCTTGGCTACATAGCTTGATTCAGTCTAAAAACAACAACAAAAACATCAACAAAGAGAAGATACCAGTAATAATGGATTAATAACCTACTAATAATTTCTTTATAAAGTTAACTACTAATATAAAGCTATTGCTGATATTAAATATTCAGGTGCCAAATAGCTGGGATTTGTGATACTGTCATTAACAAATTTCAAAGGGCTTGTGATGTACCTCCTACCTCCTAGGTAAGAGTGTGTGCTTAGCATGTGTGAAGCCCTAGATTCAACCTCCAGCACCAAAAAGAGAAAAAACCTCCTCACTCTCTTTCTCTTCTGTATTATTCTGGTATTGTTTTCCTGTTTTCTGAGCTCAGAAGAAAGAAATGCTAATTTTCAGTTGCATCATCCTCCTTGTTTATAATTTTGCCTTGACTTGTGCAATTTATACTTTTTTATTTGTTTTTATTCTTGTCTGTGTGTTTGGTGTTGGTCTTTAAAAAATTAAAATATAAAATATAAAAAAACAACAATCGACCTAAAGCCTTTGGCCACCACTCAACCTGCAAAGACTTCAACATCGAAAGCCAAAACACAGCTCACTCCTGTCCCTAAGCAGCCAACTCCTACCACCTCTGGTGGGTCGAATAAAAAACCCATGAGTCTTGCTTCAGGCTTAGTACCAGCTGCCCCACCCAAACGCCCTGCTGCTGCCACTGCCAGGACTTCCACCTTACCTTCAAGAGACACAAAGCCAAAGGTAAGTGCTCTCCAAGTCCCATGCCAGGGAACATTTTCCCCTCTGTGAATCAGGCAGGCTCTTCTTGCTGCCAGACGATGTGCTCAAGCTGGTAGAATTGAGGATGGGGTAGGGTGCTTGCAGAATCAGTTTGGGTGCCCATGGAGACAGCCTGGCCCTTTGAAACCCTTGCATTCTATCTTTCCTTTCCCAGTTAGAAGCAGTATTTCATCTACTTTGGTACTTCTGCCTTTTTCTGAATTGTTCCTTACTCTGCCTATTTATGGACCTGTTAACCTGTTTCCCCAGCTCCATATACTAATCAGATACACCTTGAATATAAAATTCCCACATCAGATTTAGTTGTTTGCCATTGTCTAATCCTGAAGAGGGGAATTTTCTGCATTATGTTAGTGATATCTTGGCTCTTCCAGCTGATCTCCATGTGTTCCAGCATCATGTGACAAGTTCCTTTGTGTTTGCCATTAGGTCACTTTTCACTGGGCTGCTTCTGACGTTCTCCAGCTTCCCCGGTCACCCTCACTTTCTGTGTTTTCCAGAAACTGTTTTTTGTTGTTGTTTTTGTCTTTTTGAGACAGGGTCTCACTATGCAGTTTGGGCTGGCCTTGGGCTCATTTTGTAGCCCAGGCTGGTCTTGAGTTTGCAACAATTCTCCTGCCTCGGCCTCCCGAATGCTGGGATTACAGGCTTGTGCAACCATGCACGGCTGCAGAAATTGCAGAAACTGATCATATTATGAACCATATTCACTTTACAGAGTTGTCCAGGAGCAGAAGCTCAGTGGAGGGGGCTTTACTACTGGCCCTATTTACCCACTGTACACCTGTATTTTAGGGGCATACTCACCACAGAGTCTCAGTGGAATCGGAGCTGCCTCCCTTCCCGCTCGTTCTGCTGTAGCAGAGCTGCAGGCTACCGCACATCCATGGTGGGCAAGACTCTCCCGCGTGAACAGGCTTACCGGCTAATTCACTCTGCTAAAGGAAAGTGGCGCAACCTAGGGATCGTAGGCTAGGTTGAAACCATGGTCAAGAAACTGAGAAATGCTTTCACAGAGAAGGAATGATAAAATCTTAGAAGGCTTTTGTCTCTGATCCTCATTTACCAAGTGGGCTGCTTCTCTGGTCTTTAGAAGTAATTTATTTGAATGGGAGGGCAGAGGACAGGTCCACCTGTGACCCATTCACCATTGGCTCCTGGGCGCGAAGGAAGAGAGGTGTCCAGTGAGGTTTCAGTAGTGAAACACTCTCAGTTTCTCTATATACATTAACTCCTTTAATTCTGTCTCAGCCACCCATGATACAGACATTATTGTCTTCACGTTACAGTCAAAGGACGTTAAGCTTAGTTACATCTCCTTCTTAAAGTCTGTGAGTAAGCAGCAGAGCCAGTGCTTAGAGCTTGGGGGATCCACATCTCTGTTTTAGTGTGTTTTTTAGGTAGCATTTCAACCTGGCCTCGTTTTTTTTACATTAAAGACAGGTAGGAACTTCTCTGAGAAACTGATGGTAACAAAAGTCTAATAAAATAATCTTTGCCTGTTAATTTTGGTAAAAAGATGTATAGAACAAAACAGGGAGAAAAACCTGTTCTGAAAAATAAGTAGATCTCTGGCAAAGGAGAAAATATAAACTGAGAAATAGCAAAATAACTTCAGTTATAAAGAGTAGGCTGGCCCTGCAGCTTTCTGAGGCCAAGAGTCTGGCGTCTGAGGGATTTCGTATCCTTTAGACATTTCTACCGCAGGTGACGTTTTTGCTTTGCTGTTTTGTTTTGTTTTGTTTTGTTTTGTGACAGGGTCTCATTGTATAGTTCATTTGGCCTTGAACTCACAGTGTAGCCCAGGTTGGCCTCAAACTCACTGTGATCTTCCTACCTCAGTCTCCTAAAGTAACTTTTACTAACTTATTTTATTATTACTCTTACTAGTGAAATACTAAGACCACATTAGGTTTTTCTGGATTCATAGTCATATTGAATGTTTGAAGGATATTCTAGAGAGCACTTGGCTTTGTCCTCATATTTTCAAGTGATCAGCAAAGGAACCACTCTGGATAAAGTCCTGTGTTTCATGACCATCAGAGGTGGTAGCACAGCCAATTCTTAATTCCAGTCTTAAAGTTCTTCACCCCATACTCAGGCCTCCATTTGTGGAAATGGGGATTACCCTGCATTGGCAATTAGGCTTGGTTTGATAAGATCCCAGCCTGTCTTTGGTTTGAAAAGATCCCAGCCTGTCATTCATTCTTTCATTCCTTCATTGAGACATTGAGACATTGCTGTGCAGTTCATGCTGGCCTTGAACTTGTTGTGTAGCCCAGGCTGGCTACAAACTCATGGTGATCCTCCTGAGTGCTGGGATTACAGGCATGTGTCACCACACCTGGCATAGCCTGTAACTTCTAAGCACCTCCCTAGCAGACTCCATTTAAACAATGTCCTGGTTGTCTCCACCAGTGCCCTGCCCTCCGAGTGGCACTTCTCTTGGAGTAAAATAGCTGGTTGTACTGTGTCTGTGCTTTGGTTTCCTGTTTCAAGTGACATGCATGTTTGCTTATCAAAATAGTATCTTTGTCTGATTGCTGTAGCTGCTAGGCCAGATTGATGCTTTTCCTTTCTAACTCTAACCCTCACTCTAACGTTGCTTATCATCATAGCTGGTCCTTAGTGAGGCTCTATTCTGATCTCCTTTATGCACATGAGGAAAGGAAGCCCAGAGGGGCTCAGCGCTTTCTCTTAAGTGTGGACTGCCAATGAGAGGCCAGACAAGGCCTTCTGACAGAATGTGGTCGGCAGCAATGCCATCTTGTTACATGTCCTCTGGTACATGTCAGCCACAAGAATGGTGGAGTGGCTGAGTGTCACTGTCAGTTTGTGTTCTGCTGACAATCAGCTTTAGTCTTGTCAGGTCACACTGCAGTCATTTGCTTACTGTAGCTTCCAAGGTATGTGTGGCGATATGTGACGTACTTTCCAGGGCTCTTTGTTCATGCATCGTTGAGCTAGCCTGGCTCTGTTTCCTTCTCTCAGACCACACTGTGCCCTCCGAGGCTGGTTTCTTGATTCATCTGGAGGCTCTGGTTTGAGAGCTGTATACACTGTCAGTGACTGCCACAGACCCAGGGCCCCAGTCTCCTGTGCAGGTTCTTCAGTGATGTGTCTTAGAGCTATTGCTCACCTGCTATTCTAACCCCTCCCACTTTCCCACTTCCAGCACATTACAGAGGCGAAGGTTCCTGAGAAGCAGGCCCTACCATCCAAGCCCGCCTCAGCCCTGGCCCTCCGCCCGGGGCCCAAGAGCACCTCAGCTGCTCCAAAGGTCGCATCAGCTGCTGCTCCTGCTTCCACAGGGCTAAGCAGTAGAAGTCCTCCAGTGTCTGCGCCCAAAAGGTCTGCTGGTGAGTATTACCTCTCCCTATGTCCTTTGAGGACCACCTGAGAGAAGAGCAGGCTGTCCTGGGTATTTACCAAGCCTTGATCTCCATGTGAGCTTAGCAGTCATGCATATTCAGAAACAGTAAAGAGGAATCTTGTGAAATCCCAGGTAGAATTCATTTTTCATGTCCTAGTAACCCTACAGTTCCCAGTGCATTGTGAACCATATGTTTAAATGATGCTAAGAAATAACCCAGGCTGGTGTTGCATACCAAATAATCCCAGTGCTCTGGGAAGCTGAGGCAGAAGGATCAAAAAGTTCAAGCCCAGGGCTGGGGATTTAGCTCAGCAGGCACAAGTGCCTGCCTTGTAAGCACGCAGTCTTGAGTTCGATCCCTGGCGCTTGACCAAAAAAAAAAAAAATTCAAGCCCAGAGGCCAGGGATTTAGCTCAGCAGCATAAGCACCTGTGCCTAGCAAGTGCAAGGTGGCAAGTTCGATCCCGGTACCAAAAAAAAAAAAGTTCAGGCCCAGCCTGGTCAACTTAGACAGTTAGCAATTTAGACCATGTCTCAAAACAAAAAATATGCCAGGCATGGTAGCATGTGCTTATAATACCCGTAAGCTGAGGCAGGAGGATTGCCACAAGTTTAAAGACAGCTTGAACTACACACTAAATCCCTGTTTCAACAAAACAAAAAACAAACAGAAGGGCTGTGCATGTAGCTCAGTGTGAAGGCCCTGGCTTCAATCCCCAGTACCACAACACAGGGCAATTCAGTAAAACACAGGATGGGGATGTATAGTGAGTTTCAAGGTCAGTCTGAATTGCAAAGCAAGACCCTGTCTACAAAAAATCTCCAGAAAAAACAAAACAAAAGGGAAATTCAGGGTTCAGTGGTACTCAGTGGTACTTGCCTGTTGTGTATGAGATCATGGGTTCAATCCCTACCACTGCAAGAAAAGAAAAAAATAGGAAATTCCCCTTCATCAGTACTTTTTGATCACCTACTTTAAGGCCATGAGGAAGACACTGTCAGGACCACAGGGAATAGGGAGACACAGCCCTGGCCTTGTGGTGACCTTGGAGCTGTACAGCACAGTCCAGCTCAGAGCAGATGTCCAGTAATTGTTGAATGGACGATAAATCTTAGTATTGGATGCACCCTTTAGGTTTTTAATGCTGTCTGCTGTTTTTAGTCCTTTATTTTAGTCCTTGTTTGTCGGACATAATATATATATTCATCACATCTCTGTCCTTTGGTCTGTTTGTTGAATGTGGTATTATTATGTTTGTGCAGCTCTTAAGACGGAGGGCAGACCCACAGACACTAAGAAGATGACGGTGAAGTCCGCACCAGGTAATGCCCAGCCTGCTGCAGAAGCCCGGCTTGAAGCCCAC
Source organism: Hydrochoerus hydrochaeris (assembly GCA_004027455.1). Lineage (NCBI taxonomy): Eukaryota > Metazoa > Chordata > Mammalia > Rodentia > Hydrochaeridae > Hydrochoerus > Hydrochoerus hydrochaeris. The sequence goes on from PVLA01001062.1 coordinate 192,759, forward strand.
TCTGTTTTCAGGCTCCCTTTTCTTCTTCTGCTCTCAACCCTTGCTATCCCTCCTTCTGTCTTGCAGCTGATTTTAGTCGCACCAAGGGCACCCCCACCAGCTCTGGGAGGAAAGCCCCCACTCCTACAGGGGCAACTCCCCCGGCCACAGCAGCCCCCACTCGAGTCAAGCCCACCCCACTTTCCCGGCCCTCTCTGCCTCCTTCTGTGGACAAGAAGCCCACTGCGGCCAAGCCCAGCTCCTCTGCCTCCAAGCTGAGCCGCCCAGCCACTGCAGCCCCTGCCCCCGATCTGAAGAACATCCGCTCCAAAGTGGGCTCTACAGAGAATATCAAGCACCAGCCCGGAGGGGGCCGGGTGAGTGGAGGCTTCCATCCTGGGCACACCACCCCGCTTCCCTACTGCCTCCACCACTGCAAAGGGCCGCCAGCTGCAGCGTGTAGCCTTGGGGACCTCAGCCTGGCTCTCTGGTGGCAGAGAAGGGGTGGGCTGGACTTTCATGCTTGCTCTTCAAATCTTGGAGACTCCTTTCTGTACCTGGGGGTTTAGGTTGCCATCTTTGCGTGGAGGCCTCAGACTTAAAGGATGCTGGATTCTTAGCCTACACAGTGAGTGTCAGGCTAGGCAGAGGCTGGAGCACAACACAGCTCTGCCGCTATAGCCTGGGAGGCACTATCTGGAAAGGGCTTTAGGCTTCCCCTGTGGCCAGGCAAACTGTGTTGCTGTTCGCCCCATTCCCTTTGTCTCTGTTCTTAGGCTTTCGTGATATCAGAGTCAAAGAGGTCTTGAGTAACTTGGTCTGGTATTTGAATTCTTTTCTGTTTCAGTGCATCTGAAGCCTGTGACACTCCTGCAACCTGCAGGGGCTCCCTGTCTCCATGGCAACTCATCTGTGGCATGGCAGCACTTTAGAATGGGGGCACAGTGGCCTGGAAATGCTAAGCTCATGCACACTCATGTGGTTTCCTTGGCCTTGCTTCCAGCCTTGCCATGAATGATGTCCCAGCTGCTTGTTTGTGGATCGAGACTTTGGCGTGAGGCTCTTTACCCCATACTCCTGTGCTCGGGGTCTCTGGCTTGGTCTGTTCTGATAAAGGGGTGCTTTTTCCTACAGCCAAGGGGAACCTGCTTCTGGCTGGTGGCTTGGCCTGGATTTGAGTTCTCTACTGCCTTCTTCCATTCTTGGCATTTGGGCTCTTTCATCCTCTTGGTTTGAAATTTGCCCTCCCTTTATCTCCATCCAGGCCAAAGTAGAGAAAAAAACAGAGGCGGCACCCACAGCTCGAAAGCCTGAACCTAATGCAGTCACTAAAACAGCTGGTCCCATTGCGAGCACACAGAAATCGCCTGCTGGGAAAGTGAGTTTTATTTAGACTCACCTCTGGGAGGTAAAAAGATGGTAACATTTTTCTTCTAGCCTGAGTCACTTTCTAAAGCACAACAGAATTTTACTTTTTTACTGTCTTTAACTAGCTTCCACTTCTTCTCCCTTGTTTCCTGCTCTGTCTGACACCTCATCCTTCAGGCAAGTTTTGTATTAACTCTGAGAGCACAGTGTTGGAAACTTATTAGCTGTTTTTTGTTTGGGCATAGAGGGGTGCTAGGGATCAAACTCAAGGGTGCTGCTGTATCAATAAGGTGTACCCCTAGCCCCCTTTTTTTTTTCTTTTGAAGGTTGTAGAAATACAACAGAACAAAACCTAACAAAGCAGTGAATTTGGTACAGAACTTCACAGCACGTTACGGAGATAACAGTAATAGGTACCATAGTATATCTCATTATCTTCACGACAGTTGTCTAGTCAATTAGGTATAGCAAAATCAAACCAAAGACAGAACATTATAAAGTCAATTGAAAGAGAATATTGAATAGAGTAAAACAATCATAATGAAGCAAAACTGAAAACAACACTTGCTTTCAAATAGAAGATGGAGACCCCCCATATTTGCTATATTGCATACAGTCATCCTGCCAAGAGATGCTCAGACCTCTGTCCCCAGTTGCTAAAGGGGGGGCTGTTGGGATGTTTGATTCCAACTCTGTGCGCCTCTAGGCTCACAGGAGACACTACGGGTCCCTTCCTGGCTCCCGCCGGAGGAAGGCGCTCACCGAGAGAATGAGCAAATTGCTGCTTTGTGCAGCCTCCTGGGTTCCAGCATGGCTGGGGCTGGACCTTGGGGGCCGCTCTCTGGTCCCAAGCCTTTTTTAAATTTTTTATTTTGAAGGCGAGTGTGGTATCACACACCTATAATCTGTCTCAGCACTTGGGAGGTTGAGGCAGGAAGATTGTAACAAGTTAGAGGCTAAGCTAGGCAACTTAGCGATTTAGTGAGATCTTGTCTCAAAATATAAAAAAAGGGCTGGGGGTGCAACTTGATGCATAGGCCATGAGTTTAGTTATTCATACATAGATAGAAAGGAACCAAGAACTCTTTGTCCCCTCCTTTTCTGATGGTGAGCTGAAATCCAGCTGGCACACATGCAGACCTGTGGCAGCCCAGTTACTGCTCAGAAGACAGGGTCCACCTGAGTCTCTGAGGCCCCTCTTAAAACTGCTGTCTGCCACAAAGCTTTGTTTGTCCTGGTTCCCATGTCGTCTTTAGCTGCAGACTTAGGTGCTCATCTGGAGAGGTCCCTCAGGACAAGGAATTGAAAGAGGTGAATGGAAGAAACCCCGGGCCCCGTACTGCAGGTACAGCCAGGCCCTAGGGTCCAGGTGGGGAAGTCGCAGCCAGCACACCCACACGGTAGCTTCAGGTCCCTTTGAGAGGCCTGTGGGTCCTGGTTCAGACAGGACTCATTCCTCATCACTGAAGTCGGGAGGAAGACAAGGTAGGCAACAAGGCGTGCTGGAATTTCTCAGGGCAGATTTCTGTATCCCATGGGGAGCTCTGCAACCTGGATGCTGCAACATTTGTGAGGCATGAAGGAACAAAGGAAGCTGGCAACTGTTTCTTCCCCAGGACTCTGGTCCAGGCCCCGAGAGCCAGGTCTACTGAAGCCAGTGCCATGTGATTGTACTCAAGGTTGCATACCTTCCAGTCCTACATACAGCTGTTCTCGCTGTACATAAAACTCATAGGATGCAGCATTAGGCATCTAGAGGGTTCTAGAAGGAAGGGGTATTGGACCTTCAAATCAAGAATAAGTTCTGTCTTGGCAGGTAACATATGCCTATAAACCTGACTACTTAGGAGGCTGAGGCAGGAGGGTAGATTGGAAGTGAACCCAGCCTGGCAATTTATTAGGACTCTATTTAAAAGCCAAAAAAAAAAAAGGTGTGTATGGGATTTTTACTGTGCATGAAGCTCAATGCAGGGCACTGGGTTCAGTCCCCAGTTCCACAGAAATAAAATATGTAGGTTGGGTGTGATGATATAGCCTATAATCCCAGCACTCAGGAGGCTGAGGCAGGAGGACTGCTCTGAGTTTGAGACCAGCCTTGGCTATATGGGACTCTGTCCCATAAAGAAGAAAAAAAAATACAGCTAGCACTAAATCTGTTGCTGTCTTCTTCATTGAGCCCCAGACCAGCTGGGCTAGGTGTGGGGTTGGCTGTGGGGCCTGTGCTCCCCCTGCTGTCCAGCTTTTGTATCTGTTTGCATTTTTGTATGTATTGCACCTCTTTCCGTCAGCATCAGCTTCTCAGAGCAGTCTGGCTGCACCAGCTCCAGGCCCAGACTGAGAGGGTTGGGGCAGGTGCAGAGGTCAGCCCTCTCCTCTCAGAGCCCAGGAGCCTGTGCCTGGCTTGTGGGCGGGCAGGCAAGGCAGTTTTATGGGCCTGTGTGGGCGTCCAGGATGGCTGCTGTCTGGGCCTTGCACATTGCAGCCAGACCCTGCAGGCGAAGTGAGGCCCTCGAGGCCCCTGCTGTGTTGTGTCGCTTGTTCATGTGTTTCTTCCCTTGCTTGCTTCCTCCAAGTCCTTTCCTGTGCTTTCCCGCACCTGCTCTGCCACAGGTGGGGACGGAGTGTGCAGCCCCTCCGGCTGTCACCGTGGTCCTGTGCAGACTCCTGACCTGCCCCATGTCACTTCTAACCAGCCATCTCCCTTTGTCTTGTTTTTTTCTGTTCTCTAACACTCCAGGTCCAGATAGTCTCCAAAAAAGTGAGCTACAGCCATATTCAGTCCAAGTGTGGTTCCAAGGACAATATTAAGCATGTCCCTGGAGGTGGGAATGTAAGTATACACGCTGGCATCTGAGTCGCAGCCTCCTGTGGGGGGCCCTCGAGGCAAGGTGGCCTCGTGTGGACAGGACCCTGTCGGCCAGGCTGTAGCTCTGGGCAGGAGGCAGATCAGCCATGGAAGGGGCAGCTGGGTGCTGGGGGAGGTGGACTCAGTGTACTTGGAGCCCTGAGGCCACGCCAGTAACACTCACATGATCTCTCTGCCATGGGCAGCCACCTGGCAGAGCACCACAGGCCAGCCATCCTCCTGGGCCAGCCCCCCCCCACCACAGCTAGCTCTCCTGCCCCTAGGCTTGAGTCCTGGCCTTTGTAAAGTCAGAATTGGTCAGATTCTCCTCCTCCCCCACTCCTACACTTTCCCCTTTATACTGATCACTCCTCTTCCTCCCCCTCCCTCCCCCTCCTCTTCCTCTCTTCCTCCTCCTCCCTTTTCTCTCTCCCTATTGTCTTTTCCCTTTGTACTCAGTTTTCCCCTCATTTCCCCTGTTCTGAGTTCTTTGATTAGCTGCACATACCTGCAACCCCAGCATTCTGGGAGGCTGAGACCAGAGGATCTCAACTTTGAGCCCAGCCTGGGCAGCTTAGTGAGACCCCATCTTAACACCCTGTGCATTCCTCGTTGTCCCTGAGACAGTGCCTGCGCCTGGGTCCTGCAGAGTGGCACCAGAGGTGTGTTGTGGGTCATTGCGGGGCCTAGCCCATGCTGCTTCTCTTCAGCCCCAGCAAGAAAGAACATCCCATGTGGATTTCCCTGTCCTTCCTGTCCTCAGCAGGTTGACACCCCATCCCACCTCCATTTTAGTTGTCTTACCCAGTGCCCCAGTTCCCAGGGCTCAGTGCTCTGCCCAGTCTCCCCACACCCTGTAGCCATACTGGGAGACTTTGGTGTCTATGGGAGCCTGGCCAGATGACAATCACCGCTTGGCCTCCATGTGCATGTAGGGACCCCCAAGACACTGACCTTAAGCCTCCTTTTGGGTTCTTGGCTCTATGGAGATAGAAAGCAGTTAGCTCCCTGGAGTGTGCGACACAGGCTGCTGGGTGCACTGGAGCTCGTCACCCTCTTTGACCTTTCCATGCTGCTTACACCTGGCTGCTAGCGGGGCGCTCCCGCAGACAACACTGGGAAGCTGCTTTGAGCAGTGTTTCTCGGCCGCAGCCCCAGATCACCACTGCCACTGACAGCCCTAGCCCTGCGGTGCACACCAAATGCGGTTTTACACACACACACACAATTCTGCATGTGTTAGTCACAAGCGGGTGCCACAGCACCCCCAGCTGCACACAGACCCAACCTGATGAGAGCCAGGGCTACAGGGAGGGCTGGGTTCATTTGTCCAGTACAGTAGCATCACTGGCAGGGCCAGATTACAATTCGATGGCAGTTATGGTTTTGCTTCCCCAGTGCTGCTGGTGCCTCTTCAGCAGATGTTGGTCATGCGCATGTGCAGGAACCGTGCCAGAGTGTACGAAAGCAGGGCCCCGGGTGGTGGCTGCACACCACAAGGCATCCCTCGAAGAACTGGCGCTGCTTTGCTGGCTGCAGGCAGCACTGGGGAACAGGTATTTGAGGCAGCTGTAAAGGGGGTGCAGCATGTGGCTCCGAGAAGCTGGAGCACAGGGCCCACAGCCAGGGCTCGAAATAAAGGAAGAGGAGCAAGTGGCTTCACTTCCCTTCACAGGAGGAGCGGTGCGGCTTGGAGGAGGGGTTCTTGTGAAGGGAGTGAACTCAGGCTCTTAAAAATCTTTTTATTATAGAAATTTAAAAGGTGTGTTAAAGGAACATCTACTCAAGTGCACTGGTACGTGTCTCACACAGCTCCGCTTACTGTCTGTAAGACTTGTGTTGAAGACTGCAGTGATGAGATACATCACTATCTCCTCAGGATAGATACAGACAGGTGTACAAGCCAAGGTGTATTAGTGACAGTCTCTTTAAATCTTAATGTTCTTCTCTACACCTGCTCCTCCATATTTTTCTCCCCTCAGTACTTCAGATTGAACCCAGGACCTTTGTATTGCATACCCAGTTGTTTGGTTTTGTGTTGAGACAGGGTTTTGCTATGCAGTTCGGGCTGGCCTTGAACTCAGCATCGATCCTTTTGGCTCAGCTTCCTGAGTGCTGGTATTACAGGCATGTGTCACCGCACCCTGTTCCTGTTTTATTTCTTTTTTTGATGTGAAGTCTCATTAGTTTGCCCTAGCTGGGCTCAAACTTGTGAACCTCCTGCCTCATGCTCCCAGAGTGCTGGGATGACAGACTGCTACTACACCTTGTTTTTTGATGCATTAACCTGTCTTTTGATTAGTGGGCTGTCCTGGAATCTGGATTCTGCTGATTATATCCCATGCTTTTTATTTGTCTCATAACTCCTTAGACTCTGCCTCTTCCTGTGGATGTGTATACATGTGTGGACGCGTGTGGTGCTGGGTCTGGGGCACGCTGAGCTACAGCCCAGCCCTTTATGTTGTATTTTGAGACAGTCTCTTGTTAAATTGCTCAGAGTGGCCTCTAACTTGGAATCCTCCCCCTACTTGGCCTGAGCAGCTTCCACACCTGTTGAAATTAACTTTTTATATTTTCCCCCTCAATTTTGGCACCACCTCATCCTGTGGTGGTTACGCTCTTGTGATTTTGTCAGTACCTTGGTCTGTGGGCTCAGGTGCACCAAGATGTGAGTCTCCCAGTATTGCTTCCTCCTTTGGCTGGATTACATCTGTTAATCAAAGCTGTCCCAGCAAAATGGCATCGTGCTGCGTAGTAAAGGCAGGGCTCAAACACCTAGTCCTCCCCTATCACATCCCCGGTATCTCTGGCATTATAGGCCACTACACGCCTCAGCCAGGACCAGTGATTCATAGATGGGGTTATAGGCATGTGTTGCTGTATCTGGGCCCTGGAGGATGAGAAGGAAGATAAGCAGATGGAGGCTCTGAGTGTAGACTGCCGCACAGGGCTGAGTGGGCCTGTGGGCAGCCAGCAGGCGCTGCTGCAGTAGTTGCTGTCAGGCTGCAAGCCGGTGCTCGTCCCCAGTTGCTTTAAGGCATGCCATCAGGCCTGCTCACAAGAGGTCTCCCAGGGCCTGCAGAAAGGGCATTGATGGCAGTCTGTTAGCCGCCTTAACGGCAGGACTGAGCATAAAGGACACCCAGACCACTCTCCAGCCCAGAGCCTAGCTGCATGATTCATCGGGGGAGTTTAGTATTTTTTGGGGACAGAAACTCACTGTTCAGCCTGGCCTTAAACTTGCAGTGGTCTTTGTGCGTGCCTCAGACTTTGGAGTGTTGGTATTACAAATTTGTATGTCACCGTGCCCGACTGGGGCTAAATAAGCTTGGAAGGCAGTCAAGGCAATTTACCATTAGTCTGTTTTTGTTCTTGCAATACTGGGGATTGAACACAGGGCCTTGCAGTGGTACATCCTCATTCTTTTTTTTTTTTTTTTTTTTTCCTTTAAGCAGTAGCAAAAATTATTTGAAAGAGAGAAACTGGCTCTGCAAAGCAAGTTTGGCCTAAGTAAAAGAGGAAAAGACAAAATAAGAGTGCACCCCGGAAGAAGCAGGGTGGGCTATTGTGAGGAAAGCACGCCCCAGATGCACACAACACTGCCCTGTATAGCGGGAGAGTGAGGCCCAGGCAGGTCAGTCATCACACCTCTGATCCCAGCTCTTGGGAGGCTGAGGCAGAAGGATCTAAATATAAGTCTCACCAGGGCAATTTAGTGAAAGTATCTGTCTTGGTTACTTTTTTCTTGTTGCTGAGACAAAATAGCTGACACCCAAAATGAAGGAAGGAAAGGTTTATTTAGCTCATTGTGGAGGTTTCAGTCCACAATCAGCTGGCTCCAAGGCAGGGTGGGGTGGCACTGGGCAGCACTTCAAGGTAGCAGCCAGAGCACAAAAAGGGGAACAAGCCTCTTCTCCCTTGTAGTGTACACAGGTCACCCCCACCCAGGGCAGTCATAGCACTCACAAAATCTCGGTGGCCTCCTCTTGCACAGGATGAGGACACTTACGTAGTAAGGACACTGGCCCCTGCTGAGTCTCTCAGTTAAGCTGCTAAAATGCTCAAGTTGACACAACATAGTATCTGAAAATGCAGAGGCTGAGAATGTCTCTGTAGTATAGCACCTCTAAGAGCGCTCCTCCAGATATTCCCCCCTTTCTGGGTTTGAACCACAAAAAGGAGCAACAATAGTAATAGCCAAAGGTACTGAAGTATGGCACTTTCCTCTTACAAGTTACTAGGTTTGATTTTTAGTAAGAACCTGCAGTGCTGGGAGGCTGTCGTGAGACAGCCTGAGCCGCCATGGTGGCTATCATTGGCAGCACTGTGGGAAAGCAGGTTGGCATCAAGAACCTGAGAGCAGTGTTGGCACATGCCTGTGATCCCAGCATTTAGGGAGGCCGAGGTAGGAGAGTTACTGATCGGAGACCCTCCTGAGCAGCTCACCAAGACCCTATCATGAATAAAACTCAGAAGGGCTGGGGAAAACGTTCCTAGTCCTTGACTAGACATCTCGCCCAAGGAGGGATCAGAGTCACAAAGATCATTGTTGCTGTGTTTGTAGAAATAATGGACCAGGGATTTAGTTCAGCAGCTCAAGTGTTTGCCTGGTAAGCATGAGGTCATGAGTTCAATCCTGGGCACCAAAAAAAAAAAAGGAAGAAAGAAAATCAGGAAATAACCTCCAGGGTCAACATGTGCGTTGGGACCCATTGATACGGAATAGGATGGTTCTGCGCCCTTCCTTAGCATTTCTATCCTTCATGGGAAACTGCTGACTGTGAGTCAGTGCGAGCAGAAAATTACATGTGCCACTGCTGTCAGAGGGAGGGCTCATCTCTGGTGCTGCATGCTTGGTATTCTGACTTCTGGCAGGCCGAGGCAGGAGGATTACAATTCAGGTCTAGCCTGGACAACTTTGTGACTTAGTGAGACTCTGTCTCAAAATTTAAAAATTAATGGGGTAGGGATGTAGCTACTGAGTTAAACCCCAGTACCACCACCGCCACCACTCTGTGCTGCCTCCAAAGAAAAGTGAAAGGAAGGAAACATGAAAATGTTACTCCAGGTGATTTCTCTGGGCAGCAGTTGATGGGGAGGTTTTGAGTCGGAGCAGCAGGGACAATCCAGGGAGACCGTGCTGTTGGGTTCTGGGTCTGGGATGGGGAGAGAGGGGCTGTGGGAAGGGCCTGGACCATCCCGCGACTGTGGGGAGGTGAGGGACAGACAGCACAGGACAGGCCGGGGGATGTTTTACCCACTGGGTGATGACCCTGGCCTTGACCAGACTGGGGTAGGAACTTAAAGAGGGTGAGAGGAAGCTGGGTCAGGAGCAGGTAGCACAGAGGCAGCCTGGGTGTGGCCTCCTCCTTCCCCTCTGTGTGAGCCACCTCGAGCTTCCTGCTCCTCTGCAGGTCCAGATCCAGAGCCAGAAGGTGGACATCTCCAAGGTCTCCTCTAAGTGTGGGTCCAAGGCAAACATCAAGCACAAGCCCGGTGAGTGAGACTTGCGGGCATGGGTGGCACCTTCCCTGTGGGTGGGGTGCGTCCGCTGCTCTTCCACTGAGGCAGCCCGTTCTCTGTGTTACTGGGATTGAGCCCAGGGCTTCCTGCTGAGCTGTATATGTTCCCCCCACCACCACCACTCATTTTTAACATTAGAGACAGGGTCTTACAAGTTGCCCAGCTGGGCTTGAACATGCAGTCCTGCCTCAGCCTGCTAGAGGGCTGGGATCCCAGGCACCTCGTTTAGGCTTCCTGTTTCTGGTCTGGGCCCACAGTCCCCAGGCCGTGTGGGATCCCTCCAGGCTCCTGGCATTGCATGTGCAGTGTTAATTCCCCTGGCAACCTCTGTGACCAAGTCCTCCCTGGCTCCAGGTGGAGGAGATGTCAAGATTGAGAGCCAGAAGCTTAACTTCAAGGAGAAGGCCCAGGCCAAGGTGGGATCCCTGGATAATGTGGGTCACCTGCCTGCAGGAGGCACCGTGAAGGTAGCGAGTGGGTTGCAGGGGTGGGGGTTGTGAGGTGGGGAGGTGTGGGACAGGGTGCTGGAATCAGGCCCTGGCAGGTCCCACAGTGAGCGTGCCTGCCTCAACATGCTGAGAGGGGAGCCGCAGAGAATCAGTGCAGGACAGAGAGTTTACTCTGTGGTGTCAGTTGGCACCGCCCCTCAGTCTCCAAGAGTCATTCCTTCACTCCACTGTTGCTGTCTCCCATTTCCACCATCTGTGGCTTGTGGGTGAGGCAGGAGAGGGGGAGCCCTGGCGGCCACCCTGCCAGGTCGGCTGCGCAGAGCCTCTTCATCCTGGTGCCAGCTGGGCTTCTTCTCTCCCCCTCCCTGCTGGCCTTCCTGCTCCGCCCTCCACAGTGCTGTGAGACCCTCTGTGTGCCAAGGTGCTGTTTTTCCTTCATTCCATGTCATGGTAGCTGGGGACCATGGGCAGTATCCTCAGCTGTCTAGTGTGAGGCTCCCACAGCTGCTCCAGCAGGTGACAGGAGCTGCTATTCATCCCATGCTGGCTGTCCAGGCCTCTCCAGGTGCCCATCTGCATGGCATCTGCCCGCCTCTAGCACACTGCCTTAGGCTTGGTCTCTGCCAGCCCCCCAGGGCATGCAGACCAGGAGGCATCAGCTTCTGACCCCAGGCCTTGTGGGTTTGTTTTCTTTGTTTTGAGGCAAGGCCTCACTAAATTGGCCAGCCTGAGCTCAAACTTGAATCCTCCTGCTCGGCCTCCCAGACTGCTGGGATGATAGGCCTGTACCACCAGGTTCAAGTCTTGTCTTTTTTCTTTTTGTTAACACTCTGTCCCTTTCTTTATTCTTTTTGGTATTATTTTTCTACCTGTTTCTTCCCTCTGTGCTTAAAGCCTGCCGAGGAGCCTCCCTCTCGCACTCCCTCCTCTCTGCCCTCCCCATGCGGAGCCTGGCTTGTCCCTGCTTCTCCTGTGCTGCAGAAGCTCCAGGTCCTCCCCACTCTGCTTCCTGCACACCTTCTTCCGGCGGCCTCTCCCCTGGGCCTAGAGTGGGCAGCGTCAGTGGGGTGCAGCCATCCAAGTGACCAGGCTCTGAGGACTGTGCTAAGCATGTGCTGTCCTGGGGTTGCTCCTGCCTGTCGCTGCCTGGCACACTGTGATTAGGACAGTTTGTCCTGTGGGTGCCGGGGGAGGGACTGGCATTGTGAGGCAGAGGGGAGGGCGGTGGGCGGGGACTGCCTGTGACACCACCACCATCACCATCCCACTCCCCCCACTGACCCCCGCCGTCTCCATGTTTCATTGTAGACTGAGGGCAGTGGCAGCGAGGCCCCTCCGTGTCCAGGGCCCCCCGCTGGGGAGGAGCCGGCCGCCTCTGAGGCCACGCCTGACACTGGCGCCCCTGCTCCAGCTGGTGGCCTCAGTGGCCTCATCACCCTGTCTGGGGGTGGTGACCAAAGGGAGGCCCAGACCTTGGACAGCCAGATCCAGGAGACAAGTAAGTGGCCGGGCTTGGCCTGAAGGCCAGCCAGGGGCCCCGCCACTGGCCGGAAATTGAACTCCTTTGTTTTTTACTAGAGTATGGCCTGAATTTTAACAAAGTCACCTTTTATTTTCCAGGCATCTAATGATGACATTCTGGTCTCGTCTTCCGTCTCCCCCTTTTCCCTTCTCTTGTCTCCCCCGTCTCCCCTCCTGCCCCTCCTCCCGTGTCCCTGCAGATTGAGACCTACAGGCTGACGTTCCGGGCAAACGCCAGGGCCCGCACCGACCACGGGGCCGACATTGTCTCCCGGCCCCCTCACTTCCCTGGCTCCCGCACCCTTGGTCCCCTCTCCCGGGCTGCCCACTAGACCTGTGAGTGCCTGCTCGGTTGACAGGCAGCCCTGCTAGGCCCCACCCCTGGCTCTGGGCAGCAGCGGGGCCCTGCCTCTTCCTGCTTTGCTTGTGTCCCGACGCTGGCCACTGCCCTGCTGCAGGGTAGGCAGGGGAGTTGGGGAGGGGGGATCTCGTGGGATCTAGGAGGGAGGAACTGGATTCCTACTCCGTTGTTTGGTTTTTTGGACCAAACCTGAAAGAAACTGACATACCCTCCCTCCTCCTTGGCCAACCTGGGGGGATAAGCGAGGCGAGCTCTGGGCAGTGACCCTGTGCTGGCTGCGTCCCTGGAGCCTGCTAAGCCTCCACTTTCCGCTGTGACCCCACGATGGCACCCTCCTGCTCCCCTGAAGTAGTTAGGGGCCATGCTGCATGCTGCTGCTCACCGTACCTGCCTAGCCTCCGTCACACCCTCCTTTCTTGTTTCCTGGAACCTGTAGTAGTGAAGTAGTTGTGCAGGTCAAAGCCATGTCTAAGTGAGGGTCTTAGTAGGTGCAAAGGGAGTGGGGAGGGAGAAGCTGGGCCTCTAGGAGGACGAGTGTCGGTGCTGCCATGCGTGGGCGGCATGGGGTGGCATGGGGCCCTGGATGCTGGGGGCAGGGACATGAGGTATGGGGCGGCAGCCTGGGGATGGGCTGATGGCGTGGGCTGGTTGTATTGGCATTTCTTTGTGTGTATGCTGCTTTTCCTTTTCTAACAAGAGGCTGGGTTTGGCATCTGTCAAGTTCCCTGGGATTTTGTGGTCACCATGTGATGTAAGGTCAGTGCTGGAGAAGCAGGAGAGGGCCATGGGGTCAACATCCCACAGGCTGACCTGCCACCCAGGGTCTCCCAAGGCCTTGCCCAGGGGACCCTGAGGTGTCCAGTGTCATATGGACAGTGAGGAATCAGGTCTGGAAATTGGAAAATGAGGCATGAGACCAGGGCCACCCACTGCCTTCTGGCAGAGTGGAGGGGCCAGCCGCAAGATCCCGGGGACCGTATGGACACAAAGAATCTTATTGCACTTGTATTTTTTTGTATTAAAAGTTTGCATGGTTTCTAATAAAGGATTAAAACGTAAGTTCGTAGTGCAGTGGCCTGGGAGCTTCTAAGGGCTTCTCTACAGGGGCATTTCCTGCTGTGCAGACTTGCCTCAGAGGCAGAGGCAGCAGCGGCCTGGATATCACTGTCCCTCCTCAGGACCTTCCCCCCAGGTCCCTGGTGTCCACGTCGAGCTAGGGTGGCCCTGCGCCTGAAGCACTTTTCCCCAGGGAGGCGCCTCTTGGACAGTGAGCTAGCCTGCTGTGTTCATCCTGTGTGTTGTACCAGCAGTGACAGGGCACTGGGCCTCAGCGGGGAGAAGGAAGCAAGGGGCGTGAGGAGGCAACACACTGGCTCTGATGGCCCCAGCCCTCCCTAGGGTTGATCTCAGAAGGCCCCTACTGCAGGCAATGACAGCCTCCGAGTCCTTGGCCACTGGGTGGGGAAGGGCAAGTGGCCGACACGGACAACTTTCTAGGCCAGGCCATGAGTCCACCGCAAGAGGCTGTCCCACAGGCCAGAGGACCTGCAGAGGCCACCCTGACAGATGGGGACCATCAGCCCCTGTGTGATGTGTGCTACTTTGCAGCCATCTGGGCAGGGACATCTCTGTACATCCCAGCTTGCCGCAGTTCAGCCACCCCGTGTCTGTGATTCTGTTGTACTGATTTTAAGAGTAAATAAAGCTGCCTGATGTTCCATGCAAGGCCATGTGTAGCCTCTGTCCATCCCCCTCCTCCCCAGGAGCCCACCATGCATTGTGCACACTGATCTGTGGCCATCACCATGCCAGGGGCCTTAGTGGCCTGGTAGGAGGCTATTCCAGGGGGTTGGGAATGCAGCTCAGCAGCACAAGCACCTAGCCTAGCAAGTGCAAGTGTGAGTCCAATTCCCAGCACATACACCACCACCACCCCACACTCCAAGGATCTGCTCGACACCATCTGACTACAGGCTGGTGACCAGCAGGCTTCACACCACAGGCCTGGTGGAGACAGAGGTCCAACCACTCCGGGTCCAAGGTGCTGTGGCCCCAAAAGCGGCGCCCGTACTGGAAAGCTGTGCTCACAAGGGATAAATAGAACTTTATTTTAAATAAACATTTGCACTCTGTACACAGCCCCAGCGGAAGAGGGGCTCAATCTTCAGCTGTCTTGCGCACATCAAAGCTGCCACAGGGTCCCCGCAGCAGCTCCGCCACCAGCGCAAGCAGCTGCCCATGCTCCTGCTGCACACTGGGTGGAAGTGCGGCCAGCTCGCTGCGCAGGCTGCGCTCCACCATGCGGCCCAGCGCCCGGCGCAGCTCTCGCAGCAGCCGCACGGTCCGAGAGTCACCTTCAAGTCGCAGCAGGTCGCTGTCGCTAAGGGAGATGGTAGCACGGCGCCCATCATCTGGGAGGAAGAAGACGGCAGGGAATGGGAAGGAGGCCAGGCCCAAGGACAAGGGGCAAGGGCAGGGCCGAGAGGTGGGGGCACCCACCCCGGACATGGATGTCCCCATCCGTCAGGAGCAGCACTGCCAGCGGGTGCACCTGGGAGGAGTCCCGCACAAAGACACTGCCATTGGACTTGACGGCCATGAAGTATGTCAGCCACCGGCTCCGCAAGCGTGTGGCCTCCCTAGGGAAGTGACATGGGGGAGTAGGTGAGGCCGTCCCTTGCCCTCCGGCCCCCTCTCTGGTCTTGCCTGTCCCCCACCTGTTAATGGTTGACTTGTGCAGCAGGATGTTGCCGGATTTGGTCCTGTAGGTGACGCTATTGGGCTTGAACTTCCCTTGCCGCGTCACCTTGCCCTGCCTCACCTGCAGGGATGGAACACAGTAGGGTGAGCAGGGCACACTGCAGGGGACAGCTGGGCTTGGAGCCGCGCAGCGCATGCGCGCGGGGGTGGGGCCTGCACCTGGATGAGGTTGGGGTAGAGCCCGGCCATGAGCACGCCCTTCACCAGCTCCTCCTCCTCACTGTACTCATTGCACTGGGCCGAGGGCAGCGTGCAGTCCGAGGGCTTCCCCACCAGGAAGGCCTCGTAGATGTTCTCGGAGAACTGCTTGATGAGCCCTGTGGGAGGAGCGGGGGCAGGGGAGTGAGCGGGTGAGTGGGGGTAGGCAGGGGCGGGGCGGGGCGGCGGCCGGGGCTGACCATGGATGAAGCGCAGGCTGGGCGCGTACAGCAGGTTCTCCTCCAGGTAGTTCTCCCGAGATGTGCGGTCCTGCCAGCGCAGCACCTCCTCCCAGCCGGCCACAGCACGCACAAAGGCCAGGTGGTCACTGCCGCTGTCGTGGCTCAAGAGCGCCTTCACCTGAGGAGAGACAGTACTGGGGTCCGGGCTGGGGCCAGGACACCTTCCGCCTGCAGAGGGTGGACAGGCAGAGACAGGCTCTGACCTTGTCCACCTCGGCCCGGTTCTGCAGGCTGCTGCTGAATGGGTCACGGGTGAGGCAGGAGACCACCACCAGCAGCGGGTGCAGGCAGCGGAAGATGGCAGCCAGCACAATGGCCTTGGCCAGCCGTGGGTCCGTGGAGATGTGGGCCAAGCGCTGGCCCAGGGTGGTCAGGTACTCACGCTGGTCCAGCACCCCTGCAAAAGCCAGGCCAGGCCTTCAGCCCTGGCCAAGCCCCACCCCGCCCCGCCCCCACCCAGCTCTGCTCCATCCGGCCGGCCCTGACGCACCGATCTCCTGGAGTAGTATCACAGCCTCGTCCACCGCCTTGATGTTGGGGCTGTCCACAGCCTTGGAGAGGAACTCTACTGCCTGGCAAGGACAACCAACACCATGAGCCTGTGCTGCTAGCCCTCAGCCCCCATGCCCACCACCTGTACCGCACCGTCTTCTCAGGCATGTGAATCTTGGCCTGCAGCACTAGGTTCTCCAGGGGCGTGCGCAGGATCTCGGGCACTTGGAAGGGGGCCATCTTCTCCAGCCGGCTCCGCGGGAACAAGTGGTAGGCAAAGCCCGACTGGCAGCGGCCGGCTCTGCCTCGGCGCTGGATCACATTCGCTCTTGACACCCACACGGTCTCCAGGCAGGACACCTGGGGAAGGGCAGGTGGTCGCCAGCACGCCGGCAGCCGTTCGGTGCTTCCCCGTGGCTCCCCCAAAGGGACAGACCCCAGGTGTCACCTCCGCACAGCGCGAGCCTAAGGCAGAGCTGGGTCGGGCCAGCAGGGAACTGGTCCCGCCCAGGAGAGAGGCGCCACCTTGGTCTTGAGGTCGTAGCGCTCCTCCTTATGCAGACCGCTGTCCACAACGTGCACGATGTCGTTGACTGTGATGGAGGTCTCTGCGATGTTTGTGGCCAGGACGATCTTCCGCACCCCAACTGGAGGCTGCTGAAATATGGCCTTCTGGTCCATCATGGGGATGTTGGAGTGCACTGATGGGCAGCAAGACACGTGCTGGTTACGTGCACTGCTGTCAGAACCAGCCCCAGGCGGAGACTCCAATCCCACCCTGGTGAAACTGAGGCCCCGGTTAGTGAAATCTAGCTCAGGGAAAAGGGGTGTAGCTAGTCAGACCCTGTACCCTCCAAGCTCCAGCTGAGCCGGTCCCCAGGACACGGCCCACGCCTGCTCGCCTGCCGGACCTCACCTGGCAGGATGAGGTACTTGCTCTCGTGCATGCTCAGGGCCTCCTGCAGGCGCTGCTGCACTCCCTTGATTTCCTGCCACCCGGGCAGGAAGCACAGGATCCCACCTGCAAAGGGTCTGCAAGCGTGAGCTGGCTGCCCTGGCCCTTGGGTACCAGGTGGGGCGAGGACGGCCAGGTGGGAGCGAAAGTACCCACCTGACTCCCCGTGGGCATCGATGTGCAGAACCAGATCTGTCACAAGGTCCAAATCGAGGGCACATTCATCGTCAGACTGGGGTGGGGAAAGAGCCCGCAGTTACTCCCCGGCGAAGGTGGAGTACATGCGTAGGTGCCAACTCGCTGTCTCAATCAAGGACACTCGGGGTGAGGGGAGATAACTCGCCTTCGGCCACCTGGTCACAGGGACAGGAGGAGGGGCTCCAAAAGACAGGCCCGGAGCCCCAGGGCAGACCCCTCACCTCGTGGTGCCGGTGCCGATGCGGGTACTGGTGTTTGCCCAGCTTAGCCAGGATGTCCTCCAGGTAGTGCTCCTTGACGGGGTACATGAAGCCAGGCACCTTGATGACGGGGCAGCCACCGAAGTAGCGGGAGAAGCGCTCATTGTCACCAGTGGCGCTCATGAGCACCAGCCGCAGGGCAGGGTTGAGCCGCTGCAGGCCCTTGAGCAGGATGAGCAGGAAGTCTGTGTTCACGTCGCGCTCATGGACCTCGTCCACGATGACGTGGCTCACGCCCTCCAGGCTGGGGTTGCTCTGCAGCTTGCGCAACAAGATGCCCACCGTGCAGAAGAGCAGCGCCCCGCCCCGTGCCGGCGGCTTGCTCTCCAGGCGCACCTGGAAGCCCACGTTCCGGCGCAAGGAAGGGCCCAGTTCGTGGCTGACCCGCTGTGCCACGGACACGGCCGAGATGCGGCGGGGCTGCGTGATGATCACGTTGCAGCGGGCCCCACGGCCCTCGGTCACGTAGCGCTCCAGCAGCAGCTGGGGGATGCGCGTGGTCTTCCCACAGCCTGTGTCTCCAGAGATGACCACCACGGGGTGCTGCTCGATGGCATTGAGGATGGTGTCCCGGTGTGGGTCCACGGGGAGCTGTGGCGCCTCCTGCCAGATGGGGCCCCGCCGCCGCCACAGCTCCAGCAGGCTCTGGCTCAGGCGCACCTCCTCAGCCTCGCTCAGGGGCACGAAGGGCTTGCCGGTAATAGGGTCGCTCAGCGGCCCCGAGTCCTTGCCCAGAGGCAAGATGTCCTCGCTCTGCAGCCGGAGCTCAGGTGAGAGCCATGAACTTTCCACAGGGTACTAAGGACAAGGAGGCAGACAAAGTGGTGACAGGGAAATACTTTCTTGCTCCACTGTGGGACCCACCAGGGTAGGTATCGGGGCCCAACCTTCGGGCAGAGGACTTGAACTGTAACCCCACCCTGGGACCCAATGGGCCATGGGAAGACAAGGACGGGGTGCAGGGGGCTCTCACGTGGTTCAGGAAGGTCTCTATCTTGCGGAGGATGGGCTCTGGCACCTGGATGGTGCATGGCCGGCGCTGGGTCTCACCCAGCTCCCGCAAGGAGGCCAGGTTGTACATGGCATGGGTAAGCGGCTCATTGTTCCTGTCCACCAAGCCCAGGCTCTGCAGAGGGGACACGTGGGCTTCAGGCTGTGTCCAGGCCCGCACAGCTTGGAGCGCCACGGGACACCATGGAGAGCAACCTAAGAGACTTTGGCTTTCAGCTGAAAACCACAGTGAGAATATAGGAACCAGAAAACATGAATCTACACAAAATGGATTAATTCTAAGTGGGTGACTTGAGAAGGAAGCCAGTCATGACAGAACAGCCCTAGCCGTGCTCTGGCCAGTGCTGAGGACCAGCATCTCCGCCACATAGGGGCTGCTCACAGGACATGAGAGCCCCAAACAACACCTCACGGCCCCACATGCCACACTTGCTCGCTGCAAGGCCCTCACCCCATCCATGACCCAGTCCCGGATCGAAGGATGGGAAAGTCTTGCAAGGCTGTGACCTGCCAGTGTGAGTCTATAGAGAGCAGTGTGCCTGTGTCCTCTGCATGCCTGTAGCCGCCACACAAGAGTCCAGAAGGGCCGGCTCTGCACGCTCAAGGCTGGACCACACGTACCCTCCCTAAGGAGCATGGTCCTTCCAGTCCCATCCCTGTCCCCTGGATAGGAAAGCACCGCCAGCCAGGCACAGGGAAAGGGCTTCCGGCCTGGGCCAGGGTAGGGGTGGCAACCGGCAGCCTCTAGTGAACGGAGCAGTCCTTGGCTCGTCTGTCGCCATAGCTGCTGCCTGGAGCCATTCCACCCGCACGGCCTCAGCCGCCTCATCCACGGTTGCACGCTGCCCGGGGCCAGGAGGAACCCATGGAAATAGCAGCCTGGGCCTCTGAGCAAGGCTGTGATGTGGGACGTCTGTGTGCCAGGGAAAGGCCTGCTGAGGGAGGGTTGCTTCCTGGGGAGGTGGCCACGTGTGCACGCATGGCCCCAATGCTCTCGGGCTCACCTTCAGTTTCTTACAGGCCAGAGCCGCTGCCTTATTCTCAGCCTCTGCTTTGCGGCGCCCTTTGGCCACAAACGTCATGGGACAGGGCCAAAGCAGCGTGAGCGTAGACAGCTTGGTTTTGGTCCCCACAGTGTGGAACTGCATGAGGTTCTACATGGAAGGGAAGCAAGGTCACAGAAACGGAATGCAAGGAGAGTCGGGACGTTCTCAGGACACCAACGTCCCCTGAAGAGAGTTCACCATGGTCTTAGGTGGGGCCAGTCACTGACACCCCAGCTTGAAGCAGGCCCAGCAGGCGGGGCCCCTCTCCCTGTACCTCTGCTGTCCCAAAAGGAGACTGTGCTACACCCTGCCAGCCTGTCCCCTGCCCACTGTCCTCGGCACCTGTGGGTCAGCCCCTGGCCATAGCAGCAAGTTAGATTCATATCTCCCTAAGACAGCCGCCCGCCTGCCCCCCTCACTTCTGGCCCAGTCTGGGGCGTATCACACTGCTCCCCCCATTAGCACCCAGCCTGCTTGTCGTACACACAGACAGGCAGGCGTCTGTGTCCAGCACTTACATGCTAAACTGCACCCTGGCCCTTTAAGTGGTACCTAGGGGCTCACTGAACTGCTAGGCTGCCCAGGCTGGCCTTGAACCTGTGACCCTCCCACCCTGGCTCCTGAGCACTGGGATTAGTGCGTGCCCCTGCTGCTTCACTCCCCACCCTCAAGGCTCCTGTCTAATGGACTGAGACCGGCACCCTCAGCCCCGTGCCCCAAGGCACCTTTCCTCCGGGGTCTCAAGGGGTGTAGAGAGCGCAATGCCTGGGCACATGCTTCCAGGAGGCCCCACTCACCTTGGCTGTGGAGGATGATGTTGCGATCTGAATCACCTTGGCCAGAAGGTTCTTGGGAAGCGGAAACTGGGTCAGGGCCCTCACGGCACTGTCATCATCTGTCATTTCAAAGGAACCCCCCCTGGGAAGACCAAGAGTTCTAGTGCAAAAGTTTGCTTTTCCCCTGGGCCAGTTTCCCCCAGGCTCTGAGATCTGGGGGCAGGGCCAGGCGAGGGCACAAGGGGACAATGGTAGGTGGAGGGACCACTGAGATTGTGGGACCCAGACACAGCATGAGACCATGGTGACCACTGTGGGTGTCCCCACAGGTGGGCAGATACACGGCAAAGGCTGGAACAGTGGGACAGAGCCTCGAGAGTCTGGGGACCCACACGCACCCCCAGCAGATGCGGCTGCTCCCTGCGGTACCTGGAGTCCCGGAGTGGCGTGTGGGAGTCCTGTTGCGTCATGGACAGGAATTCTGTAACATCGATGGTCCCCTCCTCCAGCTCTTCCTCCTCGTCCTCCTCATCCTCTCGGCCCAAGGAGCGGGACAGGCCCCCAGGTCCCCCTGGCCGTAGGCTCTCAGGATTCAGTTGCCGCCAGGACGTGGTCGGCATGGTGGGTTCGGGACGCCACCAGCTGTCCGCTGGAGAGCCGAAGCGGTCAGCTAGCACGCGGTACTTGGCTGCATCAAATAGCTCATTCCGGGGACCCAGCAGCCCCCAGCCCTGAGGGTAAAAGGAAGGGACACGTGAGGATCGTCCCATCTACATGCTCAGTCAGCCTGGACCCTGGCCAGCTACACTGGGTCCCCTTTGTGGCTATCTCCCCACACACCTCAATCTAGAAATGGGCACGGAAGAGCATAAACAGACCTGGCCTGATGGAAAATGACAAGATAAAGCCCTGCATTCCTCAGACCAAAACGCAGAAGGAAAGGAAGCCCACAGGGATGCTGAAGATGGTAGACACCGCAGTAATCTCGAAGCTTCTGTGAGCAGAGCCCAAACCTTCGAGCAGATGTAACTTCAGACAGAGGGTTGGAGGTGGGGGTGTGGTCAGCACTCACAACACAAAATTATCCGATGCAAAGTGAAGGGTACAAAGTGGACATGTGAAAATAAGGCGTGGTTCTCCACTCCAACTGCAGTCTAGTGACAAAGAAAGCAAGAGAGTGACCCCATTTCCAGTAGTAAGACTACAGGGGTAAGGCAGGGGATTTAGCTCAATGGCATAAGGGCCTGCCTGGCAAGCATAAGGTTTGAGTTCAATCCCTTGTACAAAAAAAAAAAAAATTTATATATATATATATATATATATATATACACACACACACACACACACATACATACATACACACACATACATATATACACATACACACACACACGCACAGAGATAGATAAATATAGATGAGGGAGATGAAGGGGAGGGGACATGAAAAGAATGCAGACGCATTATAGCATGTGCATGTATCAGCTCCCCACCAGGGATCAATCGTACTCCAAACGTGGGCTAATAACAAATGATTGAAAAAAAGAATAATTATGCAAATTTTCCTGTTTAAATAAATGAATAAAATAATTATGTCTAGGTGCTTGAACCACTGGAGCTCAAAATAGTTAAAGAGTCTAACTCGAGGTGAAGGATCTGTATGCTACAAAGTGTAAAACGGTGATGAAAGAAACTGAAAAAGACACACAGAGGAAGCCATTTGTGACCTAGGTGAATTAGTATAGTAAAAATTTTCACACTTGCAGAAGCTATATACAGATTCAGTGCAATCTCTATCACAATTCCAATGGTATTTTCCAAGAAATTAAAGAAATCACTGCTCATTAAGGACTGGGAATTTAGCTCAGCAGTGTAGGTGCCTGCTTGGAAAATGCAAGGTCATGAGTTTGATCCCTGGTACAAAAAAAAAAAAAAACCAAAAAACTTCACTGCTCAGGAAGTCAAGGTGGGTCACAAGTCTGAGGCCAAGTTGGACAATTTAGCAAGATACAAGAGAAAAATAAAAAAGGGCCAAAACACACCTGAAATCCCAGGACGCCAGGGGACTGAGGCAGGACTTTGAGTTCATGCCTGGTCTAAGCATCCTGGCAGCTCAACAGGACGCCATCTCAAATAAAAGCCTGGGTGGGGATCCAGACCAGTCCAGAGGCCCTGGGCTCAGTCCTGAGTGGCGTGTGGTGTGTACTTGCAATCCCAGCACTCAAGCCACTGTGGCCAGTCCTGGTTATACAATGACACCCTGTCTCAAAAAGAAAAAGAAAAAACTCCCTGTGGGGAAAAACTCCCTCTTGGGTTGAGATCCATACATAAGACAGATTTTGAAACACTGAATCGAAAAGAGCAGCCAGCTGATGCTAAGATCCCGGTGACAAGGAACAAAAGAGAGGGCTGGGGTTTAGCTCAGCGGCTGAAGAGCCTGCCTGGCAAGCGTGAGGTCATGAATTCAATCCCAGGTACCCCCTCCAAAATATGGCTGGAGAGGAAGACGAGCCCAAGTGTAGCCTATGGAGAGGGGGAAGCAGGGTCACCGGGCAAGACCAGAGCCGGAGCGCTGAAGCCAAGTGTGGCTGAGGAAAAGCTGTGAATCTGCCGACAGCCTGGACCATTCACTTGGCAGTCGCCTAGTAACCATGGCTGATACCACACACTGCGGACACAAAGGTAACTGAGACCAGGGATGACACTGGAGTGGCGAAAACAATCTGCAAGCACAGCGACAATTTGCCAACGGAAGTGGCTGGGACACAGTGCATTGAGACCTCTGCGGGGAGTCACAGGAGAACAGATGGAGGAGTCCATCAAGGCGGAAGAGCGCGGACAGCGAAGCCAGGTAGGTACTGCGGGCCCCAGGACGGGAGAGGGTGAGGGAGCAGCCCTCCTGAGATGTGTAGGGAGGCAGCCACACAGGAGCAGAAGCGGAGCCAACAGGCTCTGCTCTTGCCAGGGTGGAGATGTAGACTTGTATCAAGTCTGGCACAGCCACACAGCTGGTCAATTAGGCAGGAGTAACACTGAGCACCAGTGATGACCCACTAATGCCTGGCTGCTGGGAAACGAGACACCATGCTTCCATGACACCAGGAGACCACGGCCAGGGATGAGACCCACGAGAGAGAATGGGGAAAGCAGAAATTAAAGTGGAAAGACAACCATTGTGCTAGATACTGGGTTTCATGAAACCAGACAGTATTACCACCATGGGACAGCAAAGGAGGTGACAGAGGGAAAAAGGTGGGGCCAGGGATTTAGCTCAGTGGCTTAAGTGCCTGCCTGGCAAGCATGAGGTCATGAGTTCAATCCCCGGTACTGGAAAAAAAAAAAAAAAAGGGAAAAGGGAAAAAGAAACACTGAAAAAAATCTATTCCCTCAGAACAACAACAAAAAAAAGAACCAGGAATAGGAAGGGCTCTGGGCAGGTGAATGGTGGAACACTGTGTCAGACCCACGAGATGGCCATGGACCAGAAAAGCTACCAGCACAAGGGGCAAGCAGTCTGTGCCACAAGAGTGTCACCTTGAACAGCTGGCAGGCCGCAGCTGCAGCCTGCCGCTCGGCATCGATCTTCTTGCTGCCATAGCCTTCTACTTCCACACTTTTGGGCCACTTTATGTGCAAGGTGACTTTCTGGAGAGAGAAGAAACAATCAGGCAAGTGGCCTCTCTGGATGTGAGTTGCTGCAAATCACAAAGAGAAACAACAGCAAAACCATGCCCTTGATGGAATAACGTTCCAGGGCCACTCTGGGTGAGGGTGCAGCACTGACTTCCTAAGACTCTAATGCCCTCCCTTCAGGCCATTCATAGAAGTGCAAGTTCTCTGGCTTCCCAAAGATGCTGTGTGCTACACCAAGGGCATGTTAGACCTGGCTTTCAAACCCTTCATGCAGAGCGGTCTGTCCACATGCTTGCTTCTGTGGATCCCAGGACCCACTAGACTCTAGAAGCAGGAATCCTCACCATCACTGCAAGCCCTCTGTGGTCCTAGTGAGCCAGTGGGGACCTAGAACCAGAGGCCAGAGCAGGGACAAATCCCACAGGACTCCTTGCCTTGTGTGCTTTGCATTCCCTTTCCCTAAACCACAAGCCTCCACTTTCCGGCTCTTCTTCAACCCTAACTTCATTTGTAGACTCTGCTGACCATCCTAACCCAAAAAACCCACTCTGGCCTCCATGACAAAAACACCTGAGCCACAGGGGCGTGTGGACCCCTCCATGACAAGCAGGACTCAGCCAGGACTGGTGCACTTGCCTTTTTCTTCGGTCCATTCGTGTGCACGTAGACTAGTTTGTCTTTGGCGTGTGAGATGCCGAGGGCTCTTCCAATCACACTGTTGAGAAGGTTTTTGGGCTGTGGAAACTCTTTTAACAGGTCCCTAGAAGCTAAGAAAATAAGAATAAAGACATTACAACTCTTCATTTACTTTTAAAAACTCCAGGGGCTGTATAAAAAAGTAACCCACAGCTGGGTAATGAGGCAACTGGCTGGTGACCCCAAATCACCCAGGAGCACAATGTAAAAGAATGGAGGACCAGCCTCAGGGTTTCTGGGGCAATAGGGCCACACTCATGTGCATGACTACCTACAGAAAAGCCAATCACCCACACACCACAGAAGGGTACCAGCCAATTGATCTCATTTATTTACTTTGGTTTAAAAAGAACAACGAAAGTGACTTTGCATAGCCTTGGCTGGACCTATAAACTAAGTTCTCCATGGGGGAAAATAAAAAGAGCCAACCTCCTTTACCCCACACAAATGATGGAAGAAGGCACTAAACCAAAGAACAAAAGTTCTCCATACACACAAACTGGAGACCAAGTCTCCCCGCAAAGCAAGACACACAGACCGGCTGTGTATAGTTCAGCGATCAGCTGCAAATTCTGAAAACCAGGTCTCAGATTTCATCTGTTCCTCAATGAAGGGCAGAAACCTCTCTAAAGCTATATGGTATATAAGTTGATTGAAGACTGCCACAGCATAGATACAGGTGTGAGCTATTTCCTTTCCTGATTTCTCTGCCATGAAGGGTAAGAATGCATCAGATACAAGAGAGATCTCATTTCTTGCACTTGTTCCTTGCATCAACCCCAAAGTAGACAGGTGAGCTGTCCACCTAGAGGAAGCTTCTGACCCAAACAAGGGTTAGGCAACAGAGATCTAAGAGGAGTGGTTAGATACAAAAGGACCGGTCCTAAAGCATCAGAGTGGCCCTTGACAGAGAGATCTGCGATGCAGACAGGGGCTTTTCATTTACCGCCGTCGGACTCCTGCTAAACCTGCTCCAGGATAGAACTCGGTGGCTGTGTACATGCAACAGTGTACTTGCTTGGTTATAATCACTGGGAAGGTTTTTTCATAGCACTGGGAACTCTGGTTCCAGTAGGGCACACTAGAATGGCAGCGATGTTGCGGTTCACTCCATTTGCTCAGATGCTGCCCCTGAGTTCCGATGTAACCTCGCTACCTGCTTTGGGATTGTCCCGTCTCAAAAGCCAACTTATAAATCAACTAGAAATAAAGCAGTTAACAGTGTCGAAAGAGATTGTAGGAGGGCCCAAAGTGACACAGCCAACGTCAGCGCGCTGAGCCAAGGATGCGCACGAAGACCCCTCCACGTCCCCACCAACTCCGCCCTCTGTAAGGTTCCGCTCGCACAAAGCTGTCGCCTGGCTGCGTCTGAGACGCCGAAGAAATGAGGCTGCGCCGCCCACCTTGGCGAAGGCCCGGGGACCCCGCAGGCGCCGGACGTTACCTGCTTTCCCCACGCCCTAGCGGCCCGCTCGCCTCGCCTCCCCGCCGGGGGCGGGCGCCCTCGGGCCCGTTTAGCCTGCGCCGCCTGAGCTCTAAACCCGACAACGGGAGGCCCGGCCCGCGCCCAGCGCAACCCCGGGGCTAAGGGCGCCGCCGCCGGCCTCACCGTTCACCATGCTCGCGTCGCCCTCCCCGGGCTCAGCCCCTGGCTCGGCCGCCTCCTTGGCGCAGTCGGGGCGGGCGAAGCTGGACGAGAGGCCGCGCGAGCGTCCCTGGCGCCGGACAGTGTGGGTATCCGGCGGCCGCAGGCGCGGAGAGACGCCGGCAGCTAGCGCCATGAGCCTCCTGGCGGCCGCCATCGCGCTCCCGGCGGCCCCCGCGGCGGCTGCAAAGGGCGCGAGAGGACGCAGCGGCTCGGAAGCGCGCGCCCCCTGCAGGCTGGGCGGGCTGGGCTCCCTTCCTAAGCCCAAGGATAGCACCTGCAGCTGGAACGCAAAGGGGACTGCGAGGTTCTGGGAGGCAGTGTTAGGCCTTACGTAGCTCACCTTACATAGCCCACCGGAGTAGACGAAGCAACTTCCCTCCAGGTCCCTTTGCAAGACGCGGCCTCAGAGTTCAACTGCCAACCGGGGCACCGCCATCTCCTAATGGCTTACAGACTGTGGACCCGGATAGGGATGCTGTCTTGAGCTAATCCACCCAGCTGGAGTAAGGATGAGAACACCCGACTCTGGACACCGTACCAAGAACCAAGCCAGTCTCCCACAGTGCTAGTCTGACTCCACGGCTTCCTCCTTCCCTGAAAGCCAGATGGGGTCTATTTCCCATCTGACCAGTACTGGGATGTCAGCCAGGCTTGCTGCTCTACCCCCAAGAAGGGCTCTGAAAGCCAGGCTTTGGGTTGAGTAGGAATCAGAGGCTGAACCTACAGACTGGGAGCAGTGACAGAAGCGCTGCTCAGGGGCAGTGCAGAGAGAGCCGTCTGTTCTATTACTCTAGCTGCGACTCCTGAACCCTGGAAAACTGGTTAAAATACAATCCTGACTGCCATACCAAAGTTCCTGTTTGCAAGGTCAGCAGTGCCGCTCTGGAACCTGCCTTTTAGCAAATTCCCAGGTGGTGCTGGCTGGTCGCACACTCTGCAGTGTCCACAGAGAGACACAGAGTCTGAGGCCTAACTCTAGGGTTTAGTCTCACTCAGTGCCACCACTTGCCCAGGGAGCAACTTCATGAACTGTAAACAGTTCGTACAAACTCATTCCACTCATTTGGTGTGGCTGTGGCTGGGATCAAATATTTGGAAGAAGGTTGTGAAAGAGTCCTGTTTGTGAAGTCTTTGGCCTGAGAAGTTTGAAGACAAAATGTGGTGGCACATATCTATAATCTCAGCACTCAGGAGGCTGAGGCAGGAGGATTTTGGAGAGTTCAAGATCAGCCTCTCTTTGGACTACAGAGAGCAAGTCTGTCTTAGAAAAAATCTGCAAAGACAAGGGAAAGATTCCCTTGGAGACAGACCCACAAAGGATGATACAGCTTCAATTCCAAGTACTCCATTTAGACCTCAGTGGGCCTTTATCAGGAAAGGGGCAAAAGGAAGATGGCTACAGCAGCCATTATCTGACAGCAATTGTGACCAAGTGACAACACCGTGTGTATCAAATGCCCCTACCCAGATCATCCCCAGTGGAGCAGAACACAGTTCTCCAAGGGCTCTGGGTTTTCTGAATGGCTCATTTGTTTGCCAAAAGCCTGGGCAGCCACTGAGCTCTGAAACAGTTTCTGAGGATTATTAGGAGCCCAATCTCTCTCAGAAGAATCTAGAAGTTCGTTAGAGCAACAGCAGCAAAGTGTAACTGCAGGCTGAAGGAGACAGAGTCGAGACAGAAAGGTGCCGTGTGGAAGCACTCAGTCTAGCGTCTGCCCTGGCAGCCACTCACCACGCTGCCCAGTGCTACGACTTCCCAGTCTGCTTCCAGCTTCCAAGGGGGTAGAATGAGGGGATACACACAAACCAGATGGGCTGTGCGTACTTAACTTTCAGGCTGGGTGGTGGTCACAGCATCCACTGTCCATTTTCTCTGTTTTAGAACACATATTTTGAGTGGGGCATGTTGACATGCACCTATATATAACCCTAGTATGCCAGAAGCTGAGGCAGGAGAATTGCCATGAGTTTGATGGCAGCTTGGGGTCCAGAGTTGACTTAGAGGTCAGCCTGGGACTACACAGTAAGACCCTCTCAAAATCATTTTAAAAAAGTGGGCCAGAGATTTACCTCAGCGGCACAAGCACCTTTCTGGCAAGCATAAGGTCATAAATTCAATCCCTGGTACAAAAAAGAAAAATCACAAAAAAGGCCAGATGTGGTGGGGCACACCTGTAATCCCAGCACTCTGGAGGCTAAGGCAGGAAGACTGCTGCACATTCAAGGCCAGCCTGGGCTACAAAGTGATTCTAAGGCCAGCCTGGAATGGATAATGTGACCTTTGAAATTCCGTTAAAAATAAGTGGTAACAATCACTGAGCTGCTTCCCACAGAGCGCTGTGTTCCCCACTCCTGTCTCTCTGGGATTCACCCTTTTCTGGGCCCTAGGCAAATGCCCCCCGCCCCGACTTTTGTGAGATGCATGCACTCCTCGGACCCTCTGGCTCTGTGGTCTTCTCCCCACTGGACCAGGGCAGGGGCTGGCAAATTCCCGGTGCAGACCGGACTGCCACTGCCCACTGCCACTGCCTGCTGCTGGAGACCCCACAAGTGTAACACAGTGCGGACTTGGGGACCGGTGCATCATCTACAGCTGCCTTGGGGACTGGTGCGTCATCTACACTGGCGTGGCAGAGAGAGGTAATGGCCACAGAGCCTAGCGCCCAAAACTTAGACTATTTACCATCTGCTCCTTCAGAAGAAAGAGCCTGCTCCTTCCTGCCTCAGCCTCCAGAGACCTTGGCTTCCACCCCGTGAGCCTGCTCTTCTGCACTCCCAAAAAGACAGACCCCCCTCCTTTGCCCTGAAAAAGGAAGGCAGCTCCAAGAACAGGAAGACTTTACTAGCTCAGGGAGACCTATGTCTGCTTCTGAATCAGGTACAGCATCTGCTACTAAGGTGCAGATCTAAACATCTGTGACACTCAAGTAAGGTACAGAAGGCCTGCTGAATACCTATAGTGAACATTCTAGAACCCTAAGTTTGGAGACCTCGAAATAGCCCAGCATGGTGGCACCTTCCTGCAGCCCAGAGGAGGGAAAGGGCCTCAAGTGTAAGGCAGTGAGACCCTACTGCAAAAGAAGCAAAAAGCGCTAGGATGCGGCAGCGAATGCCTTGGGTTCGTGGTGGGGGGTGGCACAGTTCAAACTTCGGAGCTGACGGGAGGCCGGGGGTGAAGGGAGGGGCAACCAACACTTAGGTGCATGCCTGTGATCCCTGCACTCTGGGAGGCTGAGGCAGGATGATTACAAGTTTGGGCCCAGCCTAGATAATTTAAAGACTCAGCAAGACCCTGTGGTAAAAAGTTTGTAGAAGGGGGGAGGAGCCTAGGCATGCAGCTCAGAGTGAAGCCCATGGGTTTAATCTCCAGCACCAAAAGAAGAAAAGAAAGCCTGGTTCTTGGCCAACACGTGGCAGCTTATTCGAGCACAGTTAGGCATTTTATGGATGTGGATGGATAAAGGAGCACGAAATGGTCTGAGCTGGTGGCAAGGAGGGTAAGGAAGTCATAGGAGCCAGGTGGGCACCCTGACGGCCCTCCCAGGTCACCTGTCCTCCCTTCCACTCAGCGAAAATCACCTGTCCCTTGGTGTAAACCACATCAAGAAGGGGATTCCTGACAGCTGGAGTGTTACACGCCCATAATCCCAGCACTAGGGGAGGCTGATGCACGAGGATTCTAAGTTTAAGCCAGGCCCAAGCTGTCTTGCAAGACCCTTTGTCTCAAAATACAAGGGCAGGGGCTGGGGCTGAGCGCAAAGGCCTCGGCTCAGCCCCTCACTGGGGAGCGGGCGTGTGCACTCTGCCCTGAGAGGAGTCCCCGACCAGAGCGGGCTGGGAGGGGGCGATGGTTTCCGTCAACTCCGACTCTGACTCGCCGGGCACGTGCTGGCTTCCTTGCGTGAGCTCACACCGTCCTCCTGCAAAACAGGGGCTGCTGCCACCCCACACTTGCTTCTCATGGCGGTGGTGGCGGCAGTGGAGCCAGGGTGGTCTTGGGGTTAGAGAGCCTGGTGCCCGGCTGCTGAGGAAGCTGGAGGAGGAGGAGGATTGCTGGAGATCAGGAATCCAGGGCCAGCCTGGGCCACACTGAGGCCCCCACTCAACGGAAAAGAAACAAAACGGGAGAAAGAAAGCACCGCAGGAAGGCCACAGCCCCGAGGTGGCCCATGCACAGCAACCCTGTCCCCAAGCTCAGCCCTGGCACTCGGACACCCAAGTTGCTCACCTGCTGTGGAGGGAAGGTTAGCACGTGGCCTGTGCAAGCTACCGGGCATTTTAAGAGGCAAAAAAGCCAATGGACTCTGTTTTGGCGGTAGAGGGGGCAGTGTTAGAGGGGCCGAGCACTGTCCCCGTGTGCAGGGACCTCCTGGTGTGGCAGGGACAGGGGGCTCGGCATTGCCCACATCCTTCCCGAGCCCCAGCCCCTCGACACCCTTCAGAGGCAGAGCCGGACACAGCAGAGATCCAGCGCCTGGGCAGGTGGGCAGGGGCGGGCACGGAGGACGGGGCCACCAGGGCTGTGCCCATGGCTAGAGCCCAGCCGGGAAGAAGCAGAGTCCCCTCCCACTCCTATCACTGTCCAGGCCCTGGGGTCACTGGGGATCGGAGGTGAACTGTCACTGCTCTGGGTGCTGTGACAGCACCCCAACAGGAGGAGTGGGGAGGTGCTCAGAGGCACTGCAGGAACGGGGAGGCAACTTGTGGGGTGTCCCCAGAGGTTTCAGGTGGGCTCTGTCCTGCGCCTGCTGGGAGAGGCTGTCCAGGAGCCCATGCACTCTCCCCAGGTGCTCAGCGCCCAGATGCCGGGTCACGGCTGGAGGTCTAGGAGATGTGGGGTCCCCAGGCTGCAGCTCTTCCAGGGCCCCTTCCTCCCTGGCTTCCCCAAGTTGCAGCCTGGCATGGTTCCCAAGTCACCCGCCACCCGCAGCCTGGGCCCCTTGCTTACCTCTAGAGATGGTCCCTCCGGGGGCGGGGGTGACGCACATGGGGGGGAGGCGGGGTGGTGGAAGCTTGCACTGACGCTGCCTGTGTTGGGCCCGATCTGGGGAGAGAGAGGGCGTCAGGGACAGGTGCTCTCCTCACATGGTGCAACGCCTGCAGTGTCCGCTGGCACCCCAGGAAGCTCTGCATCACAGGTTCTGAGGCACAGGGGCAGCAATGCCACACTAGGAAATGGTGATCATCTCATGTAGAAGTGACATGTGCCAGCACTATAGAGATCACTTACTAGCTCCCTAAAAGCCATCAAACTCTGCCTGTAATCCCAGCACACAGAAGGCTGAGGCAGGAGGATTGCCCTGAGTTTGAGCAGCCTGGGCTACATGGTGGGTTTAAGGCTAGGCTGAGCTATACCATAAGACCCTGTCTTAAAACAAACAGAAACAAGTCACCAGGCTCTTCCTGTCCCCCCAGTGACCCATGGGAATTAACGCCCCTACCGTGTGCTTCTCCACAGCCTGAAGTTACACAGACCGCACAGGATGACAGCCACTGAAGGCTGACAGCTGGGCACCATGGGACCCACGCAATGGCTTCTTTTTTTTTTTTTTTTATCTTTTTGAGACAGGGTCTGTATGCAGTTCAGGCTGGCCTTGAGCTCACTTTATAGCCCAGGCTAGTCTCGAACCTGCAACGTTCCTCCTGCCTCAGCCTCCCTAGTGCTGGGATTACAGACATGAGCTACCATGCCTGGCTGCAATGGCTTCTTTTATTCAGGACAGCTGTCAGGCGCTTGGCATGGGTGCCCCAGCTGTCCGCCCTGGCTACCAACCCCAAGGTTTCCCTCTATGGGTAGCGCAAGACTGACTGAATATCTGGGTCCAGCCCGAGAGCTAGAAGCAGATCCACACTTCACTAGAATTTTCCCTTTTGCTAACAGTGAACCTGAGCCAGGCGTCGTGGGCACACCTGTAATCTCAGCATTTGGGAAGCTAAGGCAGGAGGATTGCCAGTTCATGGCCAGCCTGGGCCACACACCAAGACCCTTTCTTTCAAAGAAAGAAAGAAAGAAAGAAAGAAAGAAAGAAAGAAAGAAAGAAAGAAAGAAAGAAAGAAAGAAAGAGGTAACTTGTTATTGCTAATATTTCCATTCATTTGAAGACTACATGCTATTTATCAGCATTCTAAAAAGAACATCTTTAAGAAGCTCCAAGCTCGGCATGGTGGCGTATACCTGAAGTCCCAGCACTCGGGAGACCAGCAGGAGAACCGCTCCAAATTTGAGGCCAGTGAGACCCTGTCCCAGAAAAACAAAACGAAACAACAGGGGGCTGGGGATTTAGCTCAGCAGCATAAACGCCTGCCTTGCAAGCACGCGGTCGTGAGTTCAATCCCCAGTACCAATAAAAAAAACCAAAAAAAAACAGCTCCAAAAAATCCGAGAGAGCTTAAGTAGGACTACAGCATTCATCGAGCCTTCCACAGGGAGACAGAAACACGAGTGTGAGCACCGGCACCGGCGAGGCCTCTGACACCATGTTATTGCTGGAAATCTCAGAGACTCGCTTGCCTGGGGCAAGGGCCCAGTGCTCTCCGCTGTGTGCCCCACTGTTTTCCACAGAGCACAGGGGCTGGGCGGAGTGGAGATGCGGTCAGCGTGCATGGCCCTGCCATCTGCCTCTTCTCTCCTGCGACCCTTTCTGTAATGCAGGGTGGCTGGATGCCAACAGTAGGTAGGAAAACGGTATCAGTCAAACCTAAAAACCACTGCTGGGCCTGTAATCTCAGCTGCTTGGGAGGCTGAGGCAGGAGATCACAAGTTCAAGGCTGCTCTGAGTAAATTATTATGATTATTATTATTTTTCAGACAGGGTCTTGCTATGTATTCCAGGCAGTCCTTGAACTCACTATGTAGCCCAATCTGGCCTCCAACTCACAATTCTCCTGCCTCAGCCTTCCGAGTACAGTGATTACAGTATGTATTACAGGTATCTTTATTTTTTATCATACTGAAATCTCTGGGCAATTTAGAGAGACCTCGTCACAACACAAAAACTAAACTGGGCTGGGGCACTCAGAAGGCTGAGGCAGAAGGGTAAAGATTCAAGGCCAGCCTAGGCTACATGGTGCTGTCTCAAAAAAAAAAAAAAAAAAAGTAAACAGTCCTACACCACAGTAGTGCTAAGGACACACAGCATCGTGGTGTTTACATTCTGCCTCTGAGCAGGGACCGTGACACAGGCACTGAGGGCTGGAATCTCGCTGAGCAGGGGTGTGCGGAGAGCAGTGACATCGGCCGCCGTGCACCCCAAAGCTACTTAGTAACATGGGGACTGTAAGTTCTTATGTTTATTAACTCATCCGCCCTGGGAATGACCCTGTGACATCCACACTCAAGTCGGGACAAAAAGGGGTACAGGCAGGCTCGGCCCCCCACCCAGCCCTGCCCCCTGCCCCTAGACAGAAAGGGCCAGGGCCAGGATGAGACCCAGGCATTGAAGTGCAGAGGTTTTGCGCAGGCAAAGCCACCCCACCCTAGAGAGTCACCTCTCGACCAACCGGATGTCTAGCTCTGGACCACCGCCCATCAGGGAAGCCAAAAGAAGACGGAGCTTTTACGACGCTTTTGCGGTCCTCACAAAGCAGCCCTGTTCACTCTGGGGCTGTCACCTGCACTGCTGCCCCTCTCCCTCTCGCACAGGGCAGAAAGCACAGCCCCTGGGGTCTACAAGTGCACAAAGCAACTAAGGAATACTTGATGCTCAGCTTGGAAAAACTGCACCAGCCTCACAAACCCCAACTTCGATCTTTCCCTTCCCTAGGCCAAAAACAAAACAAAACTCAAAAAAACAAACAAACAAATAAACAAAAAAACAGCCAGGTGTGGTGATGCACACTTGTAATCCCAACATTGTGGGAGGCTGGGGCAGGAGGATTGCAACAAGTTCGAGGCCAACCTGGGCTACATAATGCACTCAAGGCCCCCCTGAACTACACAGTAGGATCCTGTCTCAAAAAACCAAAATAAATATAGAATAGCAATAACAAAAGCAAGAAATAATAGGATGATAAAAATTAGGTTTAAAAAAAAGAAATTAGCTTTTCAAACACTGATAAAAGACACAGAGCTTAGAACATGCCTATGATCTAAGTACTATGGAAGGCTGAGGCAGGAAGATTCCAAATTCAAGCTTAGCCAAGGCAATTTAACAAGTCGCCCTCTCAAAAAAAAAAAAAGGTGTGAAGGCCCTGGGCTCAATCTGCAGTAAACAAATAAAGAAAACAGGGGAACTGAAGACAAACACAGAGGCAGGAAGAGGCCTCCTGGAGGGTGGTATATTGTGCTTGCTGAACCCTGCTTGCTGAACCTCCTACTGGCCCCATTCAGTGGGTTCCATAGGCCCAGGAGTTCCCAGGAACCTAGGAACATGGCATGCAGGGGTGACACAGTTGCCAGGAGCCACTTAATCTGAAGTTACGGAAGTTCTGTTTAGGTTCTTTTTGTTACACAGCTTCAGTACAGTGACAGGCTCTTTACCCTATGGGCTGCTGTCTTAGAAAACAAACCCTCAGGACCTGGCCCCTTGAGCTCTCACCAGCAATATCACTTCCAGTAAGTAATCTCACACCATGGGCCACCGCTAGGGGCCAACCACAGCTCCACTGCCTCGTCTCCTAGAGGCTGCTAGTTTTTAAGACTTTCCAGCTTTTTATGATCACTGATTGTTATGGTTTATATCCCAACATCCCCCCAAAGCCTCATGCGCTCCCAGGTGGGGCTTTGGGTAAGACACTCAGCAGTGGATTAGTCCACTGCTGGGGAGGTAAAGCCTGGTCAGAAAAGGGGGTCACTGGGCGCGTGGTCCATCTCCCTCCGCCTCCTTTGATTCCCCTTTGCTTTCTGTCTGCTGTGCAGTGAGCTGTTTCTTCTCTGCCTGGCCCCTCTGCCATGCCACCCTGCCTCAGAGCCAGTCAACTATAAACTGAACCTTCTATAAACTATGAGCCAAAAAACCCTTTCCACCTTTAAACTGTGGGTGTTGGACCTCACAACCACAAGGAAAGCACCTAAGCCACTAATGTAAGAATAATTCTGGCTATCGTGGCTTTCTTCCTGACAGCCCTCCAGGTTTGCTCCAGAGATTCTGCTCACTGCTTTTTCTCCTTTTACTCAGCCCAAGCTCCCCTTACAGGGCCAATTTCCCCCCGTCTTCACTTCTACTTTCTCAAACTCTGTTGCTGTTAAAAGCAAAGAAACAAACAACTCTGTCCACTTCTGTCAGTGCTCACTGAGACTTACCTCAGTCTATAAGATGCTGCACCAGGTATCGTAAATGATAAACAATAACAGCAACAATAAAAATAGGCAGCAACCACTGTCTTCATGAGCTTCCAGTTCAGGAATGCAAAGATTAATTGGGCACGGACTAATCAGGAGAAAGCATGGCTATGATGCTAAGAGAAGCTAGCCAAAGACTGCATGTGGTTGATAGAAATCAGGAAAGATTCATGGGGTATAAAATGTTAGCTGGTAGCCCAGAGCCAGATGTAGTGAAACAGGCCAGTAGTCCCAGCATTCTGGAGGCCGAGGCAGGAAGATCACCAAGTTCAAGCCCAACCTGGGCAACTTAGGGAGAATTTGTTTCAAATAAATAAATAAATAATGAATTTTTTTTGTAAAAGTTAGGGATTTGCTTAGTGCAAAGGCCCTGGGTTCAGTCCCCACTATGAGGGCTGGGGGGAGGGGGCACGTTAGCCTGAAAAGGGTAGGATTTTGATGAGAGGTGAGCATGCATGGAACGGCATTCAGGGAGAGCGTGGCGAATGGACGCACAGACCAGGGCACAGGTCAGGAGACCACAGGAGGATGGCTAGCTAGGACAGGCCTCAGGAAGCCACCCAAGGCGGCCCGGGGTTCCACACCACAGGGGGAGCGGAGCAGGGCTCCCACGCTCCAGCAGTCTCACCTTTTCTGAATGAATCCAGGCTGAACATTTCTGGCCACGCGGGAAAGCTGCAGTCCTGCAGAAGCGGAGGTCAGAAGACAAGGGCAGTGAATGCCTGGTCCTGGAAGTCACATGGAGCTTTCAGGAGCCCAGTAAACCGCCCAGCAGGGGGGACGCTGGAGCCCAGAGCTCTCTGTGGCCTTGGGGATGGGAGGGCAGCTCCCCGCTAGGGTTGGCCTGTGTCCCTGCTCTTTGCTGAGAGCTTTCTTCTTTCTGCTGTCCTAAACCTCCCCAAGGCCTGCTGGGCAGAAAGGAATGTATCTCATGGCAAGGGAATGGCGCTCCACCTTATACGCCTGCAGATTTCCTAGAGATCCAAGAGGAAACTAAACTTCACGCAGAGCCTGTCTCAGCTGGAATCGGGAAAGAGGATTGAGGTTTTCCAAGACAGAGTCTCACTATGCATTTCAGGCTGAACTTGAATTCACTATGTAGCCCAGGCTGGTCTTAAATTCATGGGGGATCCTCCTGCCTCAGCTCCAGAGTGCTGGGATTATGGGCTTGTGCCACCACAACTGGAAAATGGCCTTCTGGGATTCTATTAAGATCTGACTGATAGTACTGCAGAAACCATGCAATGATTCCAAGTAAAAAAAGCTGTCTGTGGCAGCATTACTAACAAATATTAAAATGAAAGCACAGCTATTGGCAAAAAGTTTTGGTGCATTTTACACATTAGTGGTTTTAACTGAAATGAGAGCAAAAGAAAAAAAAAGTAACACCTCTGATTTAACACTTTTGTTCTGGAAAATACTCAAATCCAAGATTTGTACATGTTTTTATAATGTAATAAACACTACTGGAATGGGTGCAATACATTTTAATAGGAGTTGTTTAAAAACATCTATACCCTGCCAATAAATTATACAGTGGCCTGGTGTGATAGTCTACACCTGTAATTCCAGTACTCAGGAGGCTGAGGCAGGAGGGTTTCTATGAGTTTGAGGCCAGCATGGACTACATAGTAAGTTCAAGGCCAGCCTGAAAAGCATTGCAAGAGCTTGTCTAAAAAAAGAAAAGAAAGGAAAATGAAAAAGAAAAATCCACATAATGTCTTAGTACAGCAGATTAATATTCAGCCTTATCAGGAGTCTACATTTCCTCCTGACTGCTGGTTCCTCTCACTCTCAAGTTGTAGGGCAGTGGACCGTGGAGTTAACCTGGGGCTGAATCTTTGGGTCCACAGCAGGTCTGCCTTGGGAGCCTCTTCTCCTCCAGGGACACAGAAAGACACAACAGTTCAGAGAGAAAGCTTTGCCAGAACATCAACCATCACATATTTTACATATTCTACAAACTCCTTCTATCCCAATGAAAAAGAGTTTATTTTGAGATTCTACTTTTAAAGAAAACCTGAATACTTTAAAATGTACATTGTACCAGGGACATAGCTCCATGGCATAAGTGCTTGCCTGGCAAGTGCAAGGTCCTGAGTTTGAATCCCAGTACCAAAAAAACTTCCCAAAAATGTAAAACATCTTAAGCGATTATTAAATAATAGTGTTTTTTCAGAGCTGGGATGTAGCTCATGGCAGACTATCATAAAAAGAAAAAAAAGAAAGTATTTTTTTCTTGCTAAGAAATTTTAATGTAGGCTGGGTGGGATAGCAAGTGCCTGAACTCCTGAGGTACTCAGACAGCTGAGGCAGGAGAATCACCCAAGTCAGAGTGTGAGGCCAGCCCAAAGTCTGACTTGAGGCCAGCCTTTTTTTGGGGGGCACCCCAAAGAGACCCTACGCCAATTAGTGTGGCCCCTATGCAAAGGTGGCGTGTAAACTAGTGCAGCAGTCTACTTTTCTCAGTTATTTAAAGAGAGAAAAATGGGAGAGACATGAAGAAGTCTTAAGCAAGTCTGCTTGTATCATACTTGTATTGCACTTGATCTTAGCCACAAGGCCGAGGATTGATGCGTCTGTTCGTACATAAACTAGGTTTTTCTAATCAAGGTTCATATACTACTAGCCTAAAAAATATGGCATGAAAATTAAGACAAAATCATTTACATACATTTTACAGAGCTCTAGAAACTTCCTAGGGACCTAACAGAATATAATGCGGCAATGCTAAAACAAAAATCTTTGTAGTTCAGTCTCCCGAGTAACGATGAAAAATACACTTCCCTCAGGGCAGCCTTCTAGCACAGGGTGATTCCAGGAGATTCCATGACGGCAGACAGCAATACTCCTTTTACAAGGAGGTCACAAGGGGAACCCACGTGTGGCTCTTGGCTTTCTAGAGTGGCTGAGCATGATAGCCACCGCGGGTTGGTGAGCACAGCTCAAGTCAACTCACCTTACAAAAGCAGGAGTGGGCTCAGACTTGGCAGGTTTTTAAACTGGAGCTGAAGTCTCTTCTTGCTATTCCTCATCCCGAGGCTGGGCCTCCTCCTAGAAGGACAATGCTGGGTCACTGGAGTGGTGGCCGCCACAGGGAAACAAAAGTGCTCCAATCACACACATTTCTTTACCCACCCCAAGGACAAGGTTTGTGAGGGGCATGAGACACACCGAAGACAGTGGCCTCCCTTCAGGCCCTGCTGCGGCCCACTCCAGACCCACCCTCCCTACACCAGCACCTGGAAGACACCAAGAAGGGAAGGTAACACCAAGCTAAAGGGCCTGGCGGCCTGAAAGGCATTTCTCCAAGCCCAGGGCAACGCTGGCTTCCGTTCTGCCTTCGATGCTGTCCTGCCTTTGATGCCGTAATGACTATAACGTAAATCTAAAGTAGATAAATGGGCCCTAACATTCTTCCGGACTGGGAAAATAATGACAATTTAACACTGAACACCATTTTTACAAGTTAAAAAATTGCTACCATACACTGCAACTGCCCTGTGAGGTAGGAATTAGCTTTCCCAGGGAAGGAAAGTGAAGCCAGGGTTATACAATCTGCCCAAGATCCCGCAGCTGCCTTAGAGCAGCATGGAAATGTGCACTCCATCCGACTCCAAAGTGTCTCACGCTTACGCTACACTGCTTCTCTTATCTCCAGGCTATCATGCTATGACCCAAATGCACTAAATGGAAGGTCCATTCCTTGAAGGAACATTTTCTACTGACATCTTCGAAGGTTGAGGGCACAAGGAGGGTCCAATGGCTGGTAAAAATCTGGACCACAGCTACGTAAAATAACTGGAGAGTATCTTTTGGCAGGAAAGGGACAATCCACACTGGTAAAAGAGGCTGCAGTGGATATAAATGCACAAGCAAGGAGCATTACCATATATCCCAAATGTTATGTATATATCAAGAAAAGATTCCTCCTTCCTGCAAACTCGAAGATAGACTGAAGTGTAGATTACAAGATGTAGTCAAGATCCATGACATCAGTGGGGTCACTGCCATCCAGCAAACGGCAAGGAAACCTGTCGGCTAACGTCTCCTTCCATTCTAGCCAGTAGGCTGTCACCAATGAGAGCCTGCAACTGGCCCGCTGCAGTCTACCTGCCGCGGTCATGGCAAGCCCCAGGCCAGGGCTCCAGCTTGGGATTGCCTCTGCCTTACAAAACGGCAATTAAACGACCAAAGTTGCTCCACGAGGGCTGGCTAGAAAGCACGCTAAGCCATTCTCCTGGCTTTGGGGGGTCCTAAGGACCCGTGGGACTCCAGTTCACTGCAAACAAAGGACCCAACATGCATGAAGTCTTCCCCTGCAAAATGGGGCAAGTCGCCACCAGCAAACAAAGAACACCTCACCCCTTGGCCTCCCCCAGTGACAAGGTTGGTGCAAAACTGGGCAAAGCAGGACGGCCAGAATGCACCGGGCCTCCCTCTGCGCGAAAGGTCCAGGCCCCCGCAGGGGAGGAGGGGCAGACAAAGGTCTGGGGCACTGGGAGACTTCCTCCGGGGCCTGCCTCGGGAATCGCAGCATCCCCTGGGGCCAAGGCGTCGTTGCGCCAATGAAGCGGCCTCTCCCGCCGCCTCTGCCGAGCCCCAGGCGGCCAGGCCCGCCCAGGCCGACCGGCCTGGCCCCCGCCCCCGCCCCGGCTCCATGGCAACGGCAGGCCGAGGCCTGGCTGTCCCAGGCTCGGCCGGGCCGGCTTCCCGGGCAGGCCCAGGATGCCCGGCCTGCTTCTCGGCGCGCCGGCCCCCCCGCCCCACTCTCCGCGGGGCCGGCGGCAGGACCGGGACCCCCTCCTCACAACGACCACCCCTGGCCGCGGCATGATCCTCCAGGGGGCAAGAAACGGGAGAATAAAAAGCCCAATTCACCTGTTGTTACAGATGTGAAACAAGCCTCAGTGCACGGCGCATGAGCCGCCAGCCCCCCCAACCGCGGCCGGACTACAACTCCCACAAGTCCTTGGGAGACCTCTTCCGCACCCGGGACGGAAATCCCGCCTCCAGTGGCCCCGCCTTCAGCGTGGGACCCCCTATGTCGTAGCGGCTGCCTGGCGGTCCTCCGCCTGGCCTCGTGGTGGTTTCCTTGCTTTGGGGACACGCGGCGACCAGCTAGCCTGTGGCTGGGCCTCTGTAGGGCCGAGACGCGGCGGACGGAACTTCCGGTGGGGTCGGGAGGGCTCCGCCCGGCCGCAGCT
Organism: Hydrochoerus hydrochaeris; assembly: GCA_004027455.1. Taxonomy (NCBI): domain Eukaryota; kingdom Metazoa; phylum Chordata; class Mammalia; order Rodentia; family Hydrochaeridae; genus Hydrochoerus; species Hydrochoerus hydrochaeris. The sequence continues at coordinate 233,204 of PVLA01001062.1, forward strand.
CCTGCCGCCTCGGTCTCCGAAGGTGGGAGAGCGTGGAGGTCCAGAGTGTCCTCTGTGGCCCGGCCGGGGCGGGAACTACATCGGCCGGGCTTCAGGTTCTGCCCGCGTTCTGGGCCACGGCTCCTTGCAGCCCTCGTCTTTCCTGCTTCTCGGGTCAGCGTGTTTAGGGAGCAGAGCGTGTTGGCCTCAGCGAGGTGACACCAGCCGGTCGTTGGGCGGGTCTGGCGGTCCCGCCTCAGCTTCGTCCGGGTTCTGGAGTTCAGCAGACCGCCGGGGGAGTCTTGAGTGCGGCTCTATCCCTGCACTGGGGACCCAGGCAGTCCGGAGTGGCGCACGCCTGTCATCCCAGCGCTTGGGGAGACAGGCAGGATGATCACCCCAAGTTCAAGGCCTGGACTGCATAGTGGACTGCATAGTGAGACCTTGTCTCAAAAAAGGAAAAAAGAGAAAACTCAGAGGTGTAGCTCTGAGGTTGGGCCAGGAGTTACACAGCTGGAAGATGGTGATGTAAGATGTGGTCTTTCAGGACATGTGAAGAACCAGTGCAATAGCCCTTCATTTTTGCATCCAGCCAATTAAAAGTGTTTGCTGGACAGTCGCGGCGATGGGCACCTGTAGCTCCAGCTGTTGAAGGTTGAGGCGGGGAAGATTGCAAGTTCGAGTTCAGACGAAGCACCATTGTGAGAGCCTCATCTTTAAAAAAATTTTTTTTCTCTACTGAAAGCTGGGGATAGGAGTAAAATACTCATTCAAATAATTCTTCGCAATAGCGCCTGGTATGGTTTTGTGTGGTGAAATGTACATGTCCTTGCCCAGACATTCTCGCCTTGTAAGGAGGCTGCTAAGCAGGTGTTCAGATGGTGCCCCAGGCGCCCATTACCCCAGGCAGAAGAAAATGCTGAGTGTGGGAGGGAGGTCTAGTACAGGGCGGAACACGCCTATAATCCCAGCACTCCGGAGGCTGAGGCAGGAGGATCTCTGTAAATTCGAGGCCAGCCTGGCCTACAAATCCAGGCCCTTGAATTCTCAGCAACCCTGAGTGCTGCATCCTCAGCCCTTGTAAAAATGTTACTTCCTTAGGTTTGTTTAATTCTTTATTTGTTTTGTTGTACTAGGGGTTGAACTCAGGGCCTTCACACGGAGCTGGATGGCCAGCTGGTTTTTTGTTGGTTTTGGGGACAGGCTCTTACCATGTTGGCCAGGCTGTTTGAATTCTTGATCCTCCTGTCTCAGTCTCCCAGAGTGCCAGGATCACAGGTGTGGACCACAACCTTGAGTTTGAACCTAGGCCTAGGGAATGTACTGTGCCACTGAGCTGCCCCTTACCATCTCTGTGTTACCCAGGCTACAGTGTAACTGCTGTCTTTGTCCCCCCCACCTCTCTGAGCTAGGATAGCAGGAGGGTACCACACACATGGCTCATCTCATGGGGTCACCTCCAAGAGACAGAGCAGGAAGGGAAAGAGAGAAGAGTTGAGATTTGTTATGTGTGTGTACCAGCTGCCCACAGGAATGTAATTATTAGGTAATGCAAATGGGGACTAACCATTTTTTTTAAAGATAGGGTCACTGTGTAGTCCAGGCTGGCCTTGAACTCAGAGTGATCCTCTTGCCTCAGCTTTCCAAGTAGCAGGATTACCGGCATTTTTTTTTTTTAAAGGGTACCAATCCTACCTGATTAGGGCCCTGGTTTATGATCTCTGACCTTAATTATTTCCCTCGAGGCCCCATACCAAATGCAGTCTGGGCAGCACTCCCCCATCTTGTTGCACATTTCTTTTTAAAATGTAGTTTGTATTATGAATAATTTCAGATGTCCACAGAATGGATAGTATTTCTGTTGCCAACCTGAGCTTCTGAGCGTCCCTGCACATTCCTGCTGGCAGTGTCAAACATGAAAGAGCCAGGGCTCTTCACCTAGGCCTTTCGCCAGGCAATCTTGGGAGGTAAGTACTAGGTCATGCAGAATGAAAGAGCCAGTGGGGTGTGATGGTGCACACTTGTAATTCTATCTAGTACTTGGGAGGCTGCAGCAGGGGGATCACCTCAAGATCAAGGCTAGCCTGAGCTGCGTAGGGAGACCCTGTCTCAGAAAAACAAAAACAAACATAGAAGGTAGAGAACCTGAGCTGCTGTGTCCTTGTTTGTTGCCCACTGTGTAACCCAGGCTGACTCTGAACTCAGTGATCCTTCTGCCTCAGCCTCCTCCTCAACGCTAGGGATACAGACATGTACCACTACTCTTCAGCTCCAAATAATTTTAAAATAAAACCTCTCTGAACCATGCTTGCTGGTACACGCCTGTAGTCCCAGCACCTGGGAGGCTGAGGTAAGAGGATCACAAGTTTGAGGCCAGCCTCCGATACAAAGAGATCTTGTCTAGAAAAAGTAAAAAAAAGAACCAAATGTGTTTATCCCCTCTGGAACTGATAACATTGCAATAAAGGAAAAAGAAGTCTCAGGTCAGTTACTGGTCAGACCCCTGACCATCTTTGCGGGTGCTCATCCATTTGGCCTATGCACCCCACTTTCTTATCTCAAGGACTACACTCACTTGATGGGTGCCTTGATTCACTTTGCCTCTCTTCTCCCCAAAGTTGTAACTCCCCGCTTGTTCTCTCAGGCTGCCTCAGCCACCCTGCCATGGCCCAGGCTTAGCAGCAGTGAGGTGGAAAAGAGAGGTAGAGAAAGACAGTGTACCTAGAACCAGAACACAGAGCCATCAACACACCTGAGAGCCTGATGCTGGGCAGGTGGTTGTGCCCAGCCCAGTGCTCGGGAGGCTGAGGCAGGATGGCTAGAGCCCAGGAGTTGGAAGCCGCCTGTGCAATAGAGAGCCTGACTCAGAAAGATACATTCTGTGACTGTAATGCCCAGGAAAGATGTAGACATGTAACTCGTGCCTCTCCCCGCCAGGTCTTTCACTGGGTCTTTTGAATGAAAAAAAATCTTCTGCCACTAGGGGGAGTCAGAGTTCGCCACTATTTCTTTAGAGAATTTTTTGTTAGCATTAAATTTTGGGGGGAAAACCTTTGTTGTGTCTCTGGCAGAGAAGAAAGTGGCCAGCATTTCTAAGGGTGGACATACAGCACTTCCCTGGGCAGGCATGGCGCAGGGCCTCTGCACGGCAGCCCTGCCTCCACAAGAACCCTGACTCCCTTGACCCGGCTTCACCGCTGGGTGTCCAGGCTGTGGTGGCCCTCGCTTCTGTTGACATTTCTGTCACTCTGGTGCTCATTCGGGTGCTGTCCGTGGCAGATGGTCTTTTCATTTCTGTTGTAATTAGCCATATGTGCAGTTTGTAATGATTACATTCCCCAGGCAAAGTTGCTACACGGACCTACTAGGTTTTACTTTAAGACAGTCTTGGTCCACCCCCTTTCACAGGGTCTCAGTGAAAGAGTTTTTTGTTTTGTTTTGTTTTTTGTGCCGGGGATCGAACTCACGACCTCGCACTTGCCGGGCAGGTGCCTAAGCCACTGAGCTAAATCCCTGCCCCTTCTTTTCTCTTTTCTTTTTTGAGACAAGCTCTCACCATGTAGCTTAGACTGTCCTTGAACTCACGATGTAGCCTAGGCTGACTTTGAATTTGCAGCAATCCTCCTGCTTCAGCCTGATGAGTGCTGGAATTACAGGTGTGCAGCACCACACCCAGCTGAACAGCTCATTATGCAGGGACTGTTTGCCCCAAGCCTGCCTGCTTTCACACCTTCAGTGGGTCAGATCCTGGCCCAGGTTCTTGATTTCATTTCCATGAACCACATAATAGTCCAGCCCCCCACCCCTTTTTAAATTCCACTGATTCCAGAGAATCAGTCTGTTTCTTTTAGAGCTGGCTGACATTTGATGTCCATCCAAGGCTCATCCCTCTCCCCTGCCACCTTTTTGACCCAGGAATGACTAGGATGGTACCCAGTGTTTGTAATGAGGTAAAACCCCAGTCCTTTTATAATCCTTTTAAAACTTGGGAGAGGATGCATATTCTATATCATAAATTTCACAAGCTATTGAAATTTGCTAAGTTTTCTTTGTTTTTGCTTTTTTTTTTTTTTTTTTAACCGGGGATCGAACTCATGACTTTGCACTTACCAGGCAGGCACTTAAGCCACTGGGCTAAATCCCTGGCCCAGTTTTACTATAGGGTCTCACTGTGTATCTCAGGCTGGCCTTGAACTTGTGGCAATCCTATCTCAGCCTCCCAACTGCTGGGATTACAGGGATGCACCACCATGCCCAGCTCAAATTTGGTAAATTTTCTACTAAAATTAACCCCTCACCTTTTTGTGATACAAGATATTGGGCTCAGAGGCACTGGCACCATGATGTTCTAGGCTTTACTTATTTAGTTTTTTGAATTAGGCTCTTCCTAAATTGTTTAGTTAGGATTTGAACCTAGGATCCTCCACCCTCAGCCTCAAAGAGTGCTAGAATCACAAGTGTGTACCACACAAGTAGCCTATTATTATTTTGTCTTTTTGAGACAGGGTCTCACTATGTAGTTCAGGCTGGCCTTGAGCTCACTTTGTAGCCCAGTTGGCCTCAAATTCGCAACAATCAGGGGGCCGGGGGTTTAGCTCAGGGCATAAGTGCCTGCTTGACAAAGGAGAGGGAGTGAGTTCAATCCCTGGTACAAAAAAAAAAAAATTGCAACAATCCTCCTTCCTCAGCCTCCTGAGTGCTGAGATTACAAGCGTGCATGACCACACCTGGCCGTTTTTGTTTTTTATGGTGCTCCCAGCACCATAAAAAACATGCAAAGAACCACATATATTTGTGTGGTACACTGCCATTCTATTGTACATGTATAAATTTTGAATGAATGAATCATGCCTGTTAATCTATTGCCTCTTACACTTCTTTTGTTATGAGAGCATTTACAGTCTGCTTTTTAAAGTTAGGAACACAGCTCAGTGGACGAAGACCCTGAGTTCAATCCTAAGTACTAAAAAACAAGACAAAACCTACTTTTTTAGTAATTTTGAAGTATGTCCATCATTATTATTACAGTGGTAAGGTAGCATTATGGCTTGTGTCTATATATCCCCCCAAAGCTTCATGTAGTCATAGGTGGGGCTCTTTCAGAGATGGCTGGATCTAGTCTGAGTGATGCTGGGATTAAGGGTGTATAATTAGTAAATTAGTCCAACAATTGCTTTGGTGTAATGCTGAAGAGTAAAAGTGTGACAGCTACACTGGCCCTAGGGCAGGTAGCCTGCATTGTAACATGTGGGGTAGAAAAAGTCTTGTCTTTCCCCTTTGTTGCTTTTGCTGACTTCTGACACCATGAACTGTTGCCCCCCTGCCATGTGCTACCCTGTCTTGCAGCCAGCTATGAACTGAAACGTCTACAAACTGTGAACTAAATAAACCTTTCCTCCCTTAACTTTGGATGTCAGGTATTTTGTCTCAGCAATGAGAAAAGTAACCAAGACAGGTAACAAACCCAGAGCCCTGCACATGCCAGACAGGCACTATACCCCAACTATTACTTATAGTTGCCATACTGTGCATTGGATTATAAAGGATGGGGCAAGTGTGATTTTTTCCCACTGATTGCTAACACCATTTGTGTAGTTTCTGCTGACAGTCATTGCCGTGCACCTGAGTGTACTCCTGTGCAAAGAGGAAACTGCAGTCAATTATGAACACCAAACTATGGATTTACACTTCATTAGATTTAGGAGTGTTGGGGCCAGGGATTTAGCTCAATGGCACAAGCACTGGTCTGGCAAGTGCAAGATTGTGAGTGCAATGCTGATACCAAAATAAAATAAAATAGACTTACGAGTGCCATTTTTGACTTTCATATCCCTCCAACCATTACTTCCCAGATAATTCACTGCTAATGTTATTAGATGGAATAGAGCAAGACATGGTGTTTTTGTTTTTTTAGGTTTCTTGTGACAGGATCTCTATGTATCCTGTGCCAGCCTTGCCCTTACTGTGTAGCCTGGTCTGGCCTGAAACTCACACAGTCCTCTTGTCTCAGTTTCCCGAGTGCAGGATCATGAGTGTAAACCACCATGCCAGGCTTTAGAGAGCAAGATGAGTGTAAGCATTGGCTGAAGGAGCCAAGAATGGTGGAGATTGGTTACACATAGGTGAGCTGAATTTAGTTTATTCCACGATTCTGGAAAAGATGGCCCCATGCACGTTCATTAACAGAAGCAAGATTTTGCCAAATGCTTCTGTTCATGAGTCAAACTGTTTGTAAATACAAGTGTTCATGAACTGAGGATCACTGTTTGTGTGTGTGTGTGTGTGGGGGGGGGCTAGAAGCCAGATTTCTCACTGAGATTACAAAAAAATTTACAATTATGCACTCAGTAAACTATGACTTCGATAGTGGTGTATCCAGGGTACTTGGGAGGTCAAGATAGGAGAACTGCTTGAGCCTAGGAGTTCAAGGCCAGCCTGGGGCACACAGTGAGGTCTCACCTTAACAATAACAGAAAATTTGATGAGGAATATTGACACACTGTCAAAATGCCTCTGTGCTGGTTACTGTTGTGAGTTTGACTGGAGTTGGAGACACCTGGCTAGGTGAATAGAGGCAGAGAGAGACTCCCCTGGTGTTCATGGCTGCTGCTGCTGCTGTGGAGGGGCGGGGCCTGCTGGAGGTGGATCCCTGGGGTGGGAGGGCTGTGTGTGTGGAGGGCATGTGTTTCCCTGGTGCCCTTCACCATGCCCTTCTGCCATTCTGTTCCTGCCTTGGAAGCAGCTGAGCATGGACTGAACTCCTGAAGCCATGAACTGAATCAGCCATTTCCTCCCTTAGGTTGTGCTTGTCAGCAGTTTTGTCTCAAGGACGGAAAGGCTAACCAACACAATCTGTGAAGAAAATACTATTATAAAGGGCAAAGGAGAAAAGGGAAAAGATTATATATATGATAGATAACTATACTACTAATCTCTGTAGTTCATCCAGAAGAACAGTGTGTGCTTTCACTGTTTAATCATTTTTTGTGCCTAAATCATGTAACCTGAACAAATACTTGTAAGATATTAACTAGTATTAATTTCCTATTTTTTAAAAATTCTATATCATTTTTATCCTTTTTTGTTTTGCTTTTAAAAATAAAATAAAGTACACCTGAGGGCTGGGTTCAATCCCCAGCACATTAAAAAAGATGAAGTATACTTGAAATAATGATTATAATATAGTTATATATGTCATATACTACAATCATTATTGCTGAAAAACATCCGATTATTATAATTTCACAATAGAGAAGCCTAAAAGATACTGAGTCATCAAAATAATGGGAGACATGAAATTATCCACCACCTACTAAGATACACAGACTAGACCATGGTGTGAAGAAACAGGAGATAACTTGAATTAAGACATTGCTACCAAATAATTGGTTTGTAGTCTTCAAAGATGTCCATGCTATGAAAATTTCAGTCTAAGTAAGCTGTTCCAGATCAAAGAATACTTGAAAGGTGATTAGATGCAACATAAGACTGAACTGCAAAGTTTTGCTATGAAGGTTATTTTGACAATAGGACAACAGGAAAAGTACAAGAGTCTCAGGATGGTATCAATGTTGATTTCCTGGGGCTGATGATTTGAGACAAAACTGACAAGCACAACCTAAGGGAGAAAATGGCTGATTCGGTTCATGGTTTTTCTTTTTCTTTCTTTTTTTGATCTTTTTTGAGACAGAGTTTTGCTATACAGTTCAGGCTGGCCTTGAGCTCACATTGTAATGCAGGCTGGTCTCAAACTCAAAGTGATCCTCTTGCCTCAGCCTCCTGAGCGCTGGAACTACAGGTGTGCACCACCATACCTGGCTTTCATGATTGCGTTCTGGTAATGTAAGAGAATATATTTGTCTGTGGGAAATGTACAGGTTTTTTTTTTTTTTTGACAGTGTTGCCATGGAGTTTAGGCTAGTCTTGAACTATGGAGCCCAGGCTGGTTTTGAACGTGGGGCAATCTTCCTGCCTCAGCTTCCTGAGTGCTGGAATTACAGCGGTGTACCATTACAGCTGGTTCCACTGAATTTTAGAGTGAATGGCATCATATCAGCAAA